>DVZL01007759.1:0-10589 GCA_018236625.1 Lasaia peninsularis
AAATCAGCATCTGCCAGTGAAAGTCCCGCCAAAATCAGTCCAGCCGTTTCAGAGATTAGCGGGTACAAACAGACAGTAGACAAAACTTCTAAAAAATATTATTTTGGTATATGTACCTTGTAAGCATATGCATTTAGTAAAAAGCGGTTTATTTTGATATGACATATAAACACTCCAAATTTATTTATTTGCATAGATGATGTTGAAAGACTGAAAGATCTAATAAATTTTATAGCTCTTATGTAACGCGTCTGCTCGATATAATCTCCAAAAATACACGGTAAAAGTTCATAAATGTCAAGGCGAATGTAATGAAAATATTAAACAATATTTTTAACACAATTATCAACATATCCACATTATGATTTGCTGAGTTGGTGATACAATCGTCTGCATATTAGTTATGGTAATTATAAGTAACCGGCCAAGTGCGAGTCGGACTCGTGCATGGAGGTTTCGTGTCATAATTTTTGAAAACGGCAAAAAAATCACGTTTTTTGTATAGCATACCCGTTTAAATATTAATTTCATTAGTGTTTATACTTTTCATCGTCAACGCTTGGTGGTATTCCATTTTATATGCACTATTTCAACAAAGACAAATAAAAAAGAACCAAAACTTCAGTAAGAGATTAACTCTGAACGATAAATAGAATTAATTAAATTTATTTGTCTTTAGTTTTACAAGCCCTGGTGATGTTGTAAAAGTGAAACCGGATTACTAAAGTGAAACTTAAAAATAATAAATATTGTGAAATAATAAAGGTGTGTGTTTAAGAAGAAAAAGTGAATATTAATTTTATTCTTTTTTTTAATATTTCTTGTTACAGAGGCAACAGAAATACATTATCTGTGTTCTTTTAACTTATCTTTATAGCTTTAATTACATTAATACACCGGAGTGTTTAGTAAATAGGTATTAACCCTCTGGGTACGGGACCCTAAAAGCAGTTGACATAAAGATCAACGCTGGCGCCACATGTGTTAGTTTACTCATATAATATAAAATATTTGAGAATATTTTGTCAGTGTAAATAGTGACAAAAATAACTAGACCTGTTTTATAATATTTGTTTTCAAACGTCCAAAAGACAGTAGTTTAGACGCCACGCTCTCCGTTGTTTATATAAGGTGTATAAACCTCATCTAAATATACACTATATATCAAAAATAGCTAACTATTGTTTGTTTCAATCTTATTATTATCACTACATATTATAAAACAAAGTTACTTTCTCTGTCTATCCCTATGCATGCTTAAATCTTTAAAACTACGCAACTGATTTTGATGCAGTTTTCTTTAATAGATAGAGTGATTATAGAGGAAGGTTTTTATGTATACAACATGTATAGTAAGTATGCCCGTGCGAAGCCGGAGCCAGTCACTTGTTAAATATATTAGTTGCTTTATGGACATTTTCGGCCAAATGCGAGTGAAACTCGCGCACAATGGGTTCTGTACTATTTATAAAAGCGGCATGAAAATCACGTTATATACTATAGTAGGACTGGACCCTTAGTGGCCTAGTGGTAGGATCTTTGGAGAGTTTGAAGTGGCTAAAGATATCTGTGCCCAATATGGCGACGGACTTGCCACATGTTACATCATGGGACCTAATATCGTTGACTTATTGTGTTAAAAATTCTCAAAATTTCTTCTGTGTAATAGGTCATCTGCCTTCCTACCAGGTAGCTCGTAAGAGGCGAGCATATGTTAACAAGGTCATTCACAACCACAACTGGGGGTAGAGTGCTGTGCAGCAACACGCTCGAGTAGGAATCCACCAGCCTCGTTGTTTCTATCGCTTTAATGACATTGTCGTGTTTCGGTTCGGCGTCAGGTTAGCCGGTAGACTTGCACACCAGGCCGCGGTTGTCTCTTACCATCAGGAGAGCTGTGTGCTTGTACAACTTCAAGTTCAAGTTCATTTATTGTCCGCTGTCTTATCCCATAAAAATGGGCATGACGATGTATGCAATGTTTTATCTGTATTTTTTAATATTTTTCTAATACCAGCAATATACAGTAAATAAATCATCTGTGAAAATTTCAACGGCTTTACCATCACGCCTCATGAAATACAGCATAGTGACAGACAGATAGATTATTATCGTAACTTCTATCGACAATAACGTGCCATTTTACCTAGAAAGTATCTTCACACCTATTATCTCGAAGGAGTAGGCAGAGGTGTGCTAGTATATCTACGACTCGTAAGTCCAGCAGATATACGAGAACACCCGCGATTAGCCAAGTTACTAGGGCCCATAATGTGATAGGTAGCAAGGTTATCACCACTCCGAGTACATTCTAATCTCAGGCAATGTAATACTTACTCAGAATAATCTGAAAAAAAATTAATAAAAGTTGCCCGATATTTATTACTAGGTGGTAGAGTCTTGCAACGACTCGCCCGGATTGGTACCACCGCCTTACCTATTCCTGCCACATTAGCGTCAATGCTCGCCATTGTCATGTTCTGGTTTGGAGGGTAGGATAGCTGGTAAACTTACTCACGCAAAAGGCTTATCATCCCAGCCTTAGGTTGGCAATGCACCATTTCCACCTTTGGTGTCTATAGGCGACGTGTATTTCTTACCATCAGGAAATCCGTCTGCTTGTTTGCCTTCCAATATCATAAAAAAGACTGGCAAATTGAACTCGGGACCTTATGTGGCTAACGGTCTTAACAGGTGACATCCGTGCCGTTACACCACAGAGGTGATACCCAGAATTTCAAAAAATTAAACAGCAAATATACCAAACACCTGAATTTAGAAAATTAATAAAGTTCTTTGTTTCGTGTTTAAAAACTGAAGATATATGGCAAAGTGGTAAAGCATGTTTAAACTTTGCAAACATTTGCGAATACACAACGCTCGTGCCTCATCGTTTCTGTTGAAACAACTTTTAACGTAAGAAAGAAGAAGTTTATTATCTAGAACACTGTAGTACAAAGTATTGTCTATATTCCCAAACATCTAACGGATTTGTATGGGACAAGACCGCGACCATGCAAACGGGTTTCCTGGTGAGAGGCCACAGAGGCCTATGGACTATAGTTGTTGCAGTTGCGTCACAGTCCTGTGGTCGGGCTGTTAGACCACATTTGCAAGTCTACCGGCTACTTCAACTTCTTGAATCGAAAAGAACACGACAATGTCATTATGGCGGCATGAATAAGTAAGTGTGTCCCTACCCGGAGGAGTTGCTGCACAGCACTCTGCCATTGGTCGTGTTAGAAGTGCCCGGGTAGGGATCCACCACCCTATCTATTCCTGCGATCAAAACGACATTGTCCTGTTTCAGTTTGGAGGTTGGGGTAGCGAGTAGACTTGCACATCCGCCCCCCACCCGTAAAAAATACAAAAAAAAAGTAAAAAAAACATAGTTTAAATACTGTAAAAAATATTGTAATAAAAGAATATATATAGAAATACCTAAAATATTTGATACTTTCTATCCTCAGCGTCGAGTGAAACTTCCACATATTAATAATTTAAATTAAAACATGTATTATAACATATTTTTTACCTATCCATTTCGCGTTTTACGGATTCATCAAGACTGAAACTTAATATTTACAAAGAAAACCATAACATTTGTTTTTTTCTTTAAAAATATGCTATACTAACGGTTTCCACAGACTAAAAAGAAGGTCATAGAAGATATAGATAAATCCGTACAAATAAATTAAATTGCAGTATCGGTAGGTTTGTAATATTAAAATACTTTTTAAATGTATATGTATTTATAAGATAAATATGTTGAAACAGTATTTTATTGAATTTTTGTCTATCTGGCTGGCTGTTTGTACCCGTTAATCTCAGAAATGCTGAACCGATTTTGACGGGACTTTCTCTGGCAGACAATTTTAATAAGGAATAGCTTGACCTACTTTTATCTTAGAAATGTATAAAATAAAATAATTCAATAAAAACGCTGCCGAAGTCGCGGACCCAGCTTGTATAATACAAATATCACGGAAGAGGGATGACCAATTACAAGTAAAGGTATTTATGCACTCACGATTAGCCGACCATATTATATTCTGCGCTCGACCACAGAGGCGTAAAGATATTTGCACGAAATATTTCTTTACATATTATTTATTGGATCAGTTTGATTAAAATGCCCTCTCAATAAAATAGAAACATCTGTTCGTTAATATAAATATTTACATCAATCTTACATGTGTGAGGAGTTTTGGTTGATTCGGGTCGGCACTTTTCCGTTTTAGCAATTTCTGAGAGTATTTTTTATTTTAAAACCAGCTGCGCTCGCGACTTCGCGTTTGAATTTAACTAAATAAAAGTAGCCTAGGCTGGAGTAGCTTAATACATCGGATGCCTCCCAATGAAAGTCCCATTAGAATCAGTCCAGCCGTTTTATAGATAAGCAGGAACAAACAAACACATGGATAAACAGAAATTCTAAAAAATATTATTTTGGTATGTGTATGTATCTTGTAGACAATATTTTTCCAATATTACATACAGCCTCCAGTCTCCAATTTCATTTATTTGTACTGATATAGGCATTCATAGTTCATTGCATCTTAAGCTACTACCACACTAGCTGAGATAACTTACATGGTAATTTCTTACCCATAGCCTCAGTGGACTAGAGTTTCGCGTTTTAGAATTCTATTTATGAAGTCCAGGTTCAAACTCCGCTATGGATTAATGACTTTTTCTTAGACACCATAAACTATGCTGTGCACGTCCTAGCAGTTACCATACCTTCCGGACCGGAACACGACAATTTTATGACGGCAGGAATAAGTAAAACGTTGAATCTCAACCCGGACAAGTTGGTGTACAGCACTCTAAATATAATAAAAAAAGATACTAAACGGAAACCTCGAGTGTTTCTAAATTCATATCCCTACAAGTAAACCAATATGGCGGCAATTTAATGTCACCAAATATCACTATTATGTGAGTTAAGTCATTTATGATGATAATAATTTTATTTTTATGATGCCATAAATTCTTCTACATCCCTTAATTTCTGAATAAATAAACAAAATAGGAGTATTATATTACCACTTTTTTCACGTAAATTATATTTCCGTTTTCACAACATTTTATAAAAAAGTGCCATCACTCCTATTATCCCCGAAGGGGTAGGCAGAGGTGTTCTAGTTCCTCGACTCGTAAATTCAGTAGATATAAAAAAACACCCATGATTAGCCAAGTTACTAGGGCCCATGTTTATAGGTGGCAAACATATCACCACTTTGGGCACATTCCAATCCCGAGCAATATAATGCTTACTCATAATAATCTGAAAAACATATAAGAAAAATCTTAACAAGCGTCAGACGTACCGTTACACCACAGAAGATGTCAAAAATTATATCAACGGTTAATTATTTTTGTATGTGTCCATTATTATCTTGGAATAGCTTTCAGCCTGCGGCTTGGCATAAAGAATTTTTGTTCGAATTACAATACTTATCGCCTAAAAATATAACTTGTTTTTATTGTAATGGATTAAAAATAATGTTATTCTGATATATAATCTATTCTGTAGTTTTTGCTTTAAATCACTACATATTATAAAAGAAAAGTATTTTTTTGTCTGTCCCTATGTATGCTTAAATATTTAAAACTAAGCAACGGTTTTTTTATGGATAGAATGATTCAAGAGGAAGGTTTTTATGTATATAACATGTATAGTATACCCGTGAGAAGCTGGGGCGGGTCGCTAGTTATTGATAAACAAAAGTAGTTTTTTTAGATAAAACACAATTATTGGCCGTAGTCTAAAAGAGAAAAATGAAAAAGAGTGTAAAACCTAAAAAAAATAAAATTGTAATTTTTATTTTAGTAATAAATTCTTGTTAAAATCGGTTTTATCCAAATATCGTTAAAATTTGTAGTTGACTCTCTTTTTAAATAGATAAATATATGCTCAATGAAAATATGATAAAACTATATATCTAAATAGACATTTAGTAACTTTGATTTTACGTGATCAGGGAATTCCTATCCTAAATGTCTATCCCAATTAGTTTTTATGGAATATGCTACAAGTTTTTACAGTATCTATGAATTTTATAGAGTAGGCATGGACCTTAACAACGATATATTAGAAAATACTTCATATTAGAAGTTGGAATTAATATTTTTTTTAGGATTATGCATCTCTACGCAACTCCTGTTTAGTAGTTTTTTTTTGCTGCATATATATACAAAAAAAAACTACAACAATTATACAAAAAGTTGTGACATACACATAATCAAGTAAACAACCTATTCTTAAGGGTTCTATTTATAGACTATCTAGTCCGATCTATCTGTCTTTAGTAAAGGAATTCTAAGAATACGGTTAAAGTTATTTTTCTCATTAATCAATCAAACTACGAGTTTTCTCGGCAAAGTAGACGCTCAGAAAATCCGGCGGTAATTGATCATAGTAGTTTTTAATAGAAAAAAAGGATGTTTTATTAAATAAAATTGAATTTTGCATAATGGCATTTAGTTCTATTTAAATAACAAATATTATAATGTGTATTACAAATGAACCCATATCACTGAAAGGGTAAGCAGTGGTATGTGCACCCACGATTAGCCAACGATATTAGGTGAAAGGTAGCAAGTCTGTTGCCATGTCGGGCACAAATTTCGGTTTTTTTTTCTTGTTTTACTTCAACGTAAGAACACTCACAAAATGTACTTAAGTTAGAAAAAACTCATTGGTACACGGAATTTCAACCTGGGCTACCGAAGTGAAGGTCCGAAGTGTGTACCACTAAGCCACCGAGGCTCTCAATAACGTATACAACATTATCCCAACCAGTGTTGAGGGAATAAAATATTTTATTAAAATTAGTAAATTATTTTTTCCAAAAATAACAATATTACTATTAAGTCAATATAACTTGAAATATATTTTTTCCTCTAAAAAAATCGATCCAAGATCGGCGTTTTTTAATTTGAAAATGCAAAAATATTTTTGCCTCCTTTATTTTTTTACTTCATTTATTACTATAGTAGCGTGTTATATACGTATATAACAATACATAGAAAAACATTTCCAGTAATATATTAAAAGAGATCTAAGATTGATGTGTTTTTTTAATTTTTGTAAAGTGTATTTTTATATTTATTTACTTGATTTATTACTGTACAGAATGTATAAAATTTATCTTTTTCAAATAAAAATTATGTTGTTATGAATATTGTTTAGATACTTCCTATTTTATGGTTCTTCAGAAATACTTAGTACTTTATAAATAGTTGAGGAGAAATTAGAACAATTGTACACCTAATATTTTTTGTGGGATAACTATAAAAAAACCTTACCTTTCAGTTTCTAAAAAAATCACGTGTTCGGATTCAAGATTTTCAAGAAAACTGCTTCACACCATTTTAATATCTTCCACTCTCAAAACTACACACTTTCTTAAACATAAAAAATATATTACTTTACAGAAAACACTTCAGTAAATAAAGTTCCGGTGTTTACGCAACTTAATTACTTTTACAAACTTCACCCGAACTGATTACCGCCGGCCCAAGGTGTGAATTAAGTCAATTTTTTTTCTAATTAAACAAAAACGTTTGGCAACTCAATTCCGAAAAAAAAATCCAGATGCCTAGCGAACATGAATTAAAATGAAGTTTTTTGGAACCGCGAACTTAGTACGATGTCCGTACCCGCAGCGTCGTAACAACACTGTTGGCGCGTCGCTTTCTCGTCGCGATTTGAGTTTCGAACTAGGATTCGCGCAATGAGTGTACAGTCAGAATCAAATATACGAACATATTTCGATACACTAATATAACATTATAATATTTCGATATACTAATATAAATACTTTTAAAGATAAAAAGTATTTATATACAATTATAACTAAGCCTTTATTACTAAAATGAAAAGTTTTTCCGCATTTATATTATAAGAATAAAACTTTTTCTCGTTACGATTTAAATTTCAAACTAAGATTCGCTCAATGAGTGTATAGCTAGAATTAAATATGCGAACACATTTCATTACACTCATGCAATACAATTAGTTTTAAAAGTGATTTTAAACGATTAATTACTTAATATTAATTACTAATATGTAAAGTTTTATCACAAGAATAAAACTCTTTCTCGTTGCAATTTGAGTTTTGAACTAGGATTTGCACAATGAGTGTATAGTCAGTATCAAATATTCAAACACGTTTCTTTACACACATGTTTTTAAATTATTACAATTTATACAATTATTTTTTAAATTTATTTTATAAAATTAATGACTTTATCTTTGTTACTAAAAAGTAGAGTTTTTTCGCATTTATGTTATAAGAATAAAACTTTTTCTCGTTGTGATTTGAGTTTCAAACTAAGATTCGCGCAATGTGTCTACAGTTGGAATCAAAAATAGTAACATATTTCGATACACTCGTAATATAATATAATTATTTATAGGTATTTAAAAATATTTTTATACGATTTATAACTGAACGTTTATTACAATTATGTAGATTTTTTGTCGTATTGATGATAAATATGATTGAAATCGTCGACATACACTTTCTAGTGCACTCAAACTTATTAACTTTCATCGTGATTTGAGTTTCGAACTAGAGTTCGCGCAATGATTAGTCAGAAACAAATATACATAATAATATAGATATTAATATAATAATTTGACTTCGAAAAAAAATTATCCAAGCCTTTATTGCTTAATGACATAGTTTTTCAGCTTTTAAAACGCTTTTATATTTTAAGAAGGCTTTTGTCTGCTTGCTTAGCAGAAGAAAGTTTTCTGGTAGTAGGGGATATACGCCGCATATAGATAAAAAGATGGTAATGATGTATTGTCAATCTTTAGTCGATATTTTGCGTAAGTTTGTCGACTTCACTATACTCTTAACTGAAGCACAACATTGGCGAGCACTTATATGGTCCTAGAAATTGATAAGGTGAAACCAATCAACGATTTGTTGTGGATCTACCACCTAGTCTAATATTTTTATAGCTAGTACCTACTCATATTCATAGTGTTTATAACGACTCATATATATTGTTTCTGATCATATAATATTTCCTATTGCTATTCCGCTACTGGCGCTATCTCTAATGTCTTATTTTTTCAAAAAAACAATAATACGAAATATATAAAATAACGCCTCTGTAGTGTAACGGTACGGCTGTCGCCTGTTAAGACCGATAGCCGCGAAGGGTCCCGGGTTCAATTTCCAGGCTGGGCAACTTTTCTTAGAATGTTTTTCAGATTTTTCTGAGTAAGAATTACATTGTCCGGGATTGGAATGTGCCCGAGGTGGCGATAGGCTTGTCACCTATCACATTAGGGCCCTAATAACTTGACTAATATACTGGACTTACGAGTCGTGGATATACTAGCACACCTCTGCCTACCTCTTTGGAATAATAGGCGTGAAGGTGCTCTTAAATTAATAATGAAATATTTTTCATTCTATTATCAGTTCAATCAAGGTCGATTTAGTTTCAGATCTTCTACTACTTCTACTATTATAAATGCGAAATTGATAGATATTTTTCCATGCACTTTTTATACGTTGGAGACTCTTGAGACCACCCACGAATAATACACGAGCTATTTGGTCGTGGAGCGTCAATCTTGGTCTCCCCGGGTACCTACATCCATCCACATTCGCATTGTATATCTGCTTTGTCAATCTTTCGTCTTTCATCCTTTCTGCATGACTGAACCATCGGAGCATGCCTTCACTCTTTCTTTGATCTCTCTATTACAAATGCGGTCCGCGAGCGTTACTCCACAAAAATCGAATTAAAAAATAGTGAAAATTTTCAAAATACTGCAAATATTTAAGGAAAACAGAGGCTCAAATTATGTTAAGCATTTACTCACTATATATACAAACTATAAATAGAATAACAAAAAAATATCTCTACATAGCGATCTAGACAAATATTTTATTGCACGCTGTCTTGAAGCATTGCGTGTAAATTACGGTCTTGAAGTATCAGTCCGTCAGCTTTAACATCAGTCGTTAACAGTAGCATAATGTATCTATGTAACAGTAGCGTAATTCCTATGTCTCTAATAATAAATAAATATTACTGGACAAATTACAAAAATTGATCTAATCCCAATGAAAGCAAATTAAATGCTTGTGTTATGGGTATTAGTCAACGATACTAATACATAAAAATAGATACAAGAATAAATTTAATAAACACGTAGTAGTATCTACGTGTTTAATAAATTTACATCTATGTTCAGCACACAAATGTCTATTCCCGCCGGGAATCGAACCCGAGCCTCGTGGGTAGTCAATGCGGTTAGACATGTACGCTACCCAATCGACTAACGCGGCGGACATGTCTTTTCAGTGATTACAAAACAGAGAATGTTGTCTCTATATTGGATTTCCAATGAAGATAATAATACAAGGAAATATTATGAGAAATGCTGATGGTGTAACCAGAGTGAGTTAGTAAACCGAATATTTTTTTACACATTTTCAAATAATACATAATTAAAATAACATTTTACATAGACCACCTCGTTGGCCGAGTGGCTAGCGTACACGCCTAACCGCATCGACTAACCGCAAGGCTCGGGTTCGATTCCCGACGGG
>DVZL01007760.1:0-10589 GCA_018236625.1 Lasaia peninsularis
TAATAGATGTGGTCTGGACTTAACTGTGTCTCACCTCTTAGTGGAGTGTACATCGTACAGTGCTGAAAAATTCAAATGTAATGTTCCTAATAATTTAAAAGATTGTTTAGTTGGAGAGGGATGGACACTTGAGTTTATGAAATTAATTAATTTGTATGATTATCTTTAAGTTTCTTGCAGTGGTCGTTGATGACCTAGATGTTAAAAAGCGACCTTAAATAAATAAATTAAAATATATATATTAAAAAAAATAAAAATGAACTTTCATCTCTTCAAGTGCCTAAATAGTAAGCAAGCACATTTGATTATATTAATAAAGCTTTTGATTTGCTGTTGATAAACATTGATATTATACAAATAAAAAAGTATAATTTAGATATATTAGGTATACTTACAAAGAAACAATATAATCCCACATACATTTTAAAAATGTTACCGCAAAATATCTTTATGGTTTTCCTGAATCATGTGATGATTTAATAGAATAAGCTCAGTGAATTACTGAAGGATCTCGAGGCTCACCGGCCCATTTTGCATACATTAAGTGAGCTGTAATAGACAAGGAAGATATTATAACTGTATTAATATACGTATCTCATGAAGAACGCTAATTGAAGCGTAAATATAAATTAATACCGAAAATTGGGTTTTGGAATATTATTATTTATGATAAAGTCTCCCGAAACGGCGTGTTTGTATGAAGAAATTAATGAACGTGGGGAAAGCTAGGCAAGTATGCAGGGATCGTGACACTTGGCACTCGATACTCTCTGCCTTCCTCGACAAGGACCTGTCGTGGAGATATGAATGTATGTATATTTACGATCGAACGTGGTATACTACGTCTCTAGACTCTAGGCGGAGTAAAAATATCTCAGATCACATGTAATATTCATATAATTGACAACATGTGATCTGAGGCTTTCTTTTTATTACTCGAGGTGTGTATTTACTATAGTTTTGTTTATCTGCCCGATGGAGTCGGACAATGACGGTTTCGTTTAGAGCAGCGAGAGAAAAATAGTCACTTTCTGCTAGATGACAAACAAATATAATATTTTACATCCAGAGTGAAAAAATATTTTCTGAAATGTTTAAAAATATAATTATTGATAAATCATGCAGAGTACAATATAAATTATTGTAATATTTTTGTAACACCTTTAGAAATAAATTTAAATCGCTTATTAGACAATGACATAGACTTTATTATTGGTAAATATAATACAATAGATTAATAATCAATGTTAAATCTTTAAATCTTGACCACGTCATTTATAAATAAAATAGCTAAGACAGTTAAAATAAGAAATAATTTTGCATTGGTATTATTATGATGCAGTAATATATCCTTAAACACTTCTTACATAAAAGTTTGCGACAGATTTACAGCGTATATTGTATTGAAGTAAGGAACTTGGATTACTTTTAAAGATCACATAGTTTGAGAGCTTTCGGGTTAACCTGTGAAGTGCACTTGAATTTAGTGACGAGCTTGCATGAAGACAATGAATAAAATAGTGGGAGCTAATGGAATTCCTGATTTTAGGTAAAGCTTAACATGACCACCTCGTTGTTTCAAGGGTTAGCTTCTAACACCATCGGGTATTGAGGATCTGGGGCTATAATTTCTGACATGGGTATGACGAACACACAAACATTTTGATGCCTATTTCATGTATATTATGTATGATGCTTACGTTATAATTAGATCTGTAACGATTTGGTATAATCTCAGCTATTATTATTAGCAGACCCAACAAAGTCTAACTTGTGTATATTTTTTGGGTACGGTACAGAAAAACATTGTGAGAAAGCGAACAAGCATACGGGTCTCCTGATGGTAAAAAACAACCGTGGCCTATAGACACCATAGATGTTGTAGGTGCGCCGCTGCCCTGTGGTTGAGCTGTTAAACCTTACGTGCAAGTCTATCGGCTACCCTACCCTCCGGAACACGACAATGTCATTATGGCGGCAGGAATAGGTAAGGCGGTGGATCCCTACCCGGACGAGCTGCTTGTTAGAAAGGCAGTTGGTACCAATAGGGGAAAAATATAATTCGGATGGTTGCCATTGCTAAGGGTATTTTCACAAATCCCCCAGTTACACAGAGCGACGGTAATCAGCTGACAGCCGAAAGGGAAACCAGAACCAATTCTAGATATATTCGGATATTTGTATGGTGCTATTTTTTAACCGACTTCAAAAAATTGAGAAAGTTCTCAAGTTGTCGAAATCTTTTTTTATGGATGTTTACCGATTATTCGAAGACGTCGGAATCGATTTGGATGGTTCTTTTTTTGTTTGACTTTGTTTGTTTTATTTTATTTTACAGCAAATGTTTTAAAGAATCAATTTGTGAATCAATTGTACATCCAGAACACTTATTGTTGCCACTAGGGAAGTGGAGTAACCAGGAAACGAAGTCCTGGCGGTAAGTAAACGAAGAACTAATGAAAACTATCATCGGAGGAGCTGCTTATTCAATATCGATATCAAAAATACTGTTTATAGAAGTTTATCGCTAGCATGCAGTTTTAGTTAAACTTAGCCCCGTTCGTGCACGCGCGCCTCCAATCACCGCGATGAGTTGTTGTTTACATGTAATACAAGTTAATTATTTTTGTCTGTCCACACATAGCAAGCTACGTATTAATTACGCCATAAAAATGTTAACTATTCGTTTTATTGCATAATTAATTAGCCTCGTACTTTGTTATAGCATGACTATATTTAGTTTTTTGAATGATTTTTTCATGTAATGGTGCTTGTTAGTTTGAAAATTTGGTAATGTTCGCTTCTTACATGCTTCTTGAGTCTTCGTGTGGTACAACTAAGGCGAAGTATATGTCGAATTATTATAACGTTCGAACTTTATTACTTACTAGCTGTGCCCGTGACTTTATCCGCGTGTTTATTGTTTTATTTTACACATTTCTAAAACCGAATTTTTAAAATAAAAGTAGCCTAAGCCGTTCCCTATTAAATTAGCAGTGAAAGTTCCGTTAAAATCGGTCCAGCCACTTCAGAGATTAGCGGGTACAAACAGAGAGACAGAAAAAATATCATTATAATCTGAAAATAGATCAGACATCGCTTCTCTGAATAACTTGGCCTTATTATATATACGTCATTGGCTACACTACCTTTAACACTCCATTTTTATTTACCTATTTGTTGTATGGATATTACTTCCAAATGTTTATTTAAGTTACTTAGTCCTCACGTGGGATGTCATTTTTATATAATAAATAATACCCGATACCACTCTCTAGTCTCCTAACCATACTCCATTGCGTTGTAAAAATGACAAATAAATAAATAAAATCACTTGTATTTAAAATATTACATGGAGAATAAAGGTTAATAAAACAAAATAAAGTTATTAAAATATTTGTTACATCATCAGACATGGTTATTGTCAGATATTCTTTAATATAATATTTAGTTTATTGTTCGCTCATGCGCTCAAGTTATTTAATAAATACCTCGTCGCTGTTTTTTAAATAGTCTTGCTACCAAGCGGCTAATAAGTTAAATTTTGGTTACCGAGCTAGTCCCTACAAATAAAATATTTCAATATTATTTAATGGAGGGTTTGGAGGCAAGGATAAACAAAAACATAAAAAAGTAGAACGGAACACGAAATTCTCGTCCATTTTTATTTTGGGCATCATTTATTATGTCCAACAATTAGGGGGTACCCGTGTCGCCGGCGAGGTCGTGGGGCGTGGCGGTTTGAAGGAGACTTCGGCTGCCATAAGCCCACTCATTGGAAAAGGTTTCACGCATAATTTTTGTAACGAAATCCGAGTTTGAACTTTGACTGGGGATAACCCACTCATGCGTCCAGCGAAACTGAGAACTGAGAACTTCGAAATGACATTTCCACAACGTCAAGTAAATCCAGATTTGCTTGGTAGACTGACTTCTAATTCCAGAAAAGTTTCTGAAACGTATACCGTGTTCACTGGTTACAACTTACAACGTGGGTTTTCTAATCCAATCCATTTCGAACTTTTGTTTATTTTATAATCACCAAATGGTATATGCGAAGCGTTTTGATTTAAATGAACCACAGACTAACAAAGTTTTGAATCGTGAAATTGAAGTTTGGAAATCCTATGTGCTACAGCTGAGTCCGCTTTCACATACAGAGTTTTTAATTCCCGATGCAATGCAAAAAGGGGTGACTTAAGTTTTAAGCCTTTGTCTGCGTAGTTGGCTTTGATGTTTAATTCTCCTAAAGAGGCACATAATTTCTAATTAATTATTGTTTTAAAGGTTTCATTGTCATTATTAAATACTGATAATAGGCAATTTAAATATATTATAAATACGAATCGAAGTAAATCAGTTTCTAATAACTTTTAGTATCCTTGCATTTCCTTTAAAATCGGCATAAAATCACATTTGTTGTATTGGAGCCCCCTTAAGTATTTGTTTTATTTTATTTTTTAGTATTTGTTGTTATAGCGGCCACAGAAATGTATAATTTGTAAACATTTCAACTCTTTAGTTATCACGATTCACGAGATACAGTCTGGTGATAGATATTATGTAAACAGACAGACAGCGAAATCGTAATAATGAGGTTCCGTTTTTACCCTTTGGATACGGAACCTTAAAAATATAAGTGTGATATAAATGAAGATAACAATATCTAATCTATATTGAAAATAAATGTAAATACAAAGAATATTTGCGAGAGAGTACAGATTTCACATGATTATTAGCACTGCTTTATCTGAATTTTACGACTAAATAAATAATATGTACAATATGCTAAATAATGAAGATCATTTTTATGCAAGAGATGAAGCCAAGTACTCAATTTGGCATACTTCGTAGGAATCGGCGTAACACATCGGACAGATGGCAGCACTTTTTATCTCTAATGATATCGAGAAAACTGCGTCTTCTTGGCACTTATTTCTATTTAATTCAATCTTCGTCCGTGCTGTATGTCTTCCGCTATTTTTTTACATTCTTGTCTCTTTCCTTATCTCTTTAATGGTTTAAAGTGATTTATAATACTTGTTTTAAAGTTATTTCTCTTGGTTTGCTTTTTCGCATTGTCTTATTTCCTTTTTGTTAGTAAAGACATTACATATGGTGTTTATTAGTTCAGTGGAATTGTATAATACTCATTATTATTTACAATATTACTATAACGAGACTTATACTCATCCTCGTCAGCACTTGGTGAATTATCATTATACATTTGCTATTATACACAATATTATACAACAACACTTGCACTTTCCATACACTTTATTTAACATCACGGGTTACGTTAACACCATCCACTTTTTGAAGAATAATCGTGGCTACATACGTGGCTTACAACTGAACATAAATTAATATCATGGTTTTATAAGTCATGATATTGTGATTATTGATTAGTGGTGTAAAAGGATGAGAGATACATTAATTTTATAAATCCAAACGGTAGGATTAACTGTCTCTTGATTTCCAAAACACGAAAATCACTCAAATTATTGATAACAAAACCATTGATTTATAGAAGAAGCATTTCGTATTAACTCATATCGGTTAAGTTAATATCCGTTTTGTTCACATATTACATGGTAGATTGACGGAGTGATCGATTCATGGAATTCTGAAAGCAGAATGGGTGGCTTACAAGGCAATCAGCACGCAGTAGGAGCTTTATTAACCCGTCAGAGTAGTGCGGACCTACCTAATCAATTGCTGCTTGCGTGCAGACCGCCCTATCTGTCTTTGGCTGATTGTACAGATAACTATAGATAACACTAGCGCAAGATTACCTATATACGGGAATTGTCCATTTATGTAATTAACTTTCTGTATTTTACCGAATATATAGGGAGACATTTGTAAAGTAAATTGACCGTTATATGTTTGATTGGAACGCAAACAAGCAGGTTTTTAAAGTGGTATGTCGCCTTCAAGGCCTAGACTTCAATTTTCGATAGTCCAGGTTCGAATCCTGGAATGTTTTCTAACCCATCTGCATTTTGAAGTGTTCTCACCGTGATGAAAAACATCGTGACGAAACCCAGATTTTAGGTATTCAAATTATTCAATTCAATTAATCCAGGATTTTCCTGGTTGCTCGGATATAAAAACGGGATAAGTGTACGAGACAGGGGCAAGTATTTAAATAATAATCGGATAAGACTTTAATTATTTTTATACTTCGTTAATATTTTTTTACTACGTGATAAATTGTACTATAAATTAACAAATACTTGAGTACCAATCAATTCCATTGTAATCGATTAAGTAGCTATATTCAATATAATACCGACATACAAACGGAAAATAATAAAAAAATGAATGAGTGGAAAAAGTAAAAATATTTAAGAAAAAAATACGTAAAATGAATAGGTCATTTATGTAATTTTTTCTTAAATATTTTTACTCTAGGTACAAGTTTTACTCTTTTACAATTTTAACATACTTTATCCATACAATATATTTGGACATCCATCAAGTGAAGCCGAGGTCAAAACCTAGTGATATATAATCGCCGTTCAGGCGAAACCGCAGCAGCAACTTGGTAATAGGTATAACATGATTTCGTATGTATAAACTCTGAAATTCGAATAATTTATTACGCTCAGATTGAATACGTAAAACTTAAAGTTCTCGAATCGTCTTTAAACATGACAACAAAGTTTGCCGAAGGAATGAAAAATCTTTATGTACTTCAAAATTTTCTAGTTTTCATAAATCAACGAACGATGAATACCAGAAAGGAAGTTTTAAAGTAAGTCGAGTAAACTCACAGCTAAACTTTCTATGAGATTAAAGTCATAATTTACTAGATGAGAAGGCATTATGTTGTCGAATATGAAACTGGATACCCCGCTGGAACCGCTGAATTTTCTTAATGGGAGTTTGTAAAAACTGGAGGCAAGAAAAAATCTTAGAACCGGATAATTTCCAAGCACTTTCAGCATTGCCGTCCGTCTCGGAGATAACGAAAGGGACCGGCTCATTATAGTCATCGCGGATTTGAGGCAGTTTTATTTAAGCCGATATATTTAAGTATTTACAAAACAAAAATCCGGCTTAATTTTCTGGAGAAGAGCTGATAATCTGTTCGTAATGCCCTTCAAGCGGTTTAATTTGATACTAAGTATAGCAATTTCGAGCGATGAGCCGCTGTTCTAGGTTGGAAAAAATGATATATGGGGTGGGAGGTATGAGGTGGAAGCAATCACTGTGGCGTAGCAGCTGGTCCCACACCTCAATAACACTTAAGGTGTTCTCTACTGCTTCATAATCTTCCCCACATTGAAAGATGTTTCAATTACTGGAGCTTAGTTTTATATCGAGCTGATGTGATTGGATATTTTCCTTGCACATTTTACAAACAAAATTTCATTTATAATATTTGCACTTTACACTGTCGGCATTTGGTGAAATTCCACTATATAATATAGTACATACAAATTTTATGAACAACCAAATGCTGAACTTTAAAATTACGTAGATATTTTATTTTTAGTCGCAAAACTTGAGATAATAAAAATATATATTCTTTGATGCGGAGTTTGTCGGGATGTTCCTATATTCGACTAGCTATGTCCGCGACTTCATTCGCGTTTTTATTTAATTGTTTTATTTTATACATTTCTAAAATAAAAGTTGCCTAAGCCATTCTTTATTACATTAGCTAATCTGTGGTCTACCAGTGAAAGTCCCGTCAAAATCAGTCCAGCCGTTTCAGTGATAATACAAACAGACATACGACAATTCTAAAAAATATTATTATAGTATATGTACCTTGTAAACATACAGGTGCATTTAGTAAGATGCGGTTATTACGTACAGACACTCTAAGTTTATTTATTTGTACAGATGTGTGTTTATTTGATAGCTAAATATCGCGCGGACAAAATTTTATATGTGAAAAATTTATTTTTAATGTTATTCTGCCTTGTAGGAAACATAATGTGATAATGACTGAAAGGCAGAAGTGTTATAAATATATTTTTATTCCAGTATCTCAATCCGGGCAAAGTTGTAGTAAGAGCAAGAAAAAGTTGAAAAATTATATTATGATAAGAGACATAAAACGAGGTAATAATTTATAAATTTATTCATGAATAATTTCGAATCAATTTCGAGAAAAATGAGCTATAATTTTAAAATATTCAAGCGATATACTTAATCAGTTTTATTAATCAAAATATCCATAGTTTTAAGTAATTTATCGAACAATGGAAGCTCGTTAAGGGGATGAGCTTTAAAGCTTCCCGTTAAATTATGTGGGAGTGTTGTGTTCACCGTAAACAACTACCGTACATTATTTTACAAATACGATAATGTTCCTATAGAAACGAGCGGTCGGCCAGTGGTCCAGGTTCAATTTTATTTTTTGGTATCATAATAATTATCCTTACAAATATATGACGTATCAGATGTCAAAAGAGTGGTGTGTGATTTTTTTTATTGTTTCAGCTGGCCTGAGAAAATATTGTTCTGCCTTATTAAGTCATTATTGACATTATTATAACTAACAATATACCATCAATTATCAATTTCAATCAGAAATTTCAATTCAATCAAATCTTCAATTCAAACTATGATCAAATTTGAATAAGCGAATCAGGGTTTCCTCGTGATGTTTTCCTACATCGTAAGAGCACTGAGAAAATGTACTTAATTGAGAAAAACTAAATGACAAATAGTTAAAACTTTGAAAATAAGAATGGAAATTCAAAATAATAATCACTGGGCTACAGAGATTTTACATACTAGCTTTCCACCCGCGGTTTCCCCCCTTGTGAATTAATTCAATAACATAGATAACTACCTATCAAAAAGTAGTTTTTTTCCGATTTATTGCGTAAAAACATACCCATTTTTTAATGTAGTCAGTCAAAAAGTAGCCTACGTGTTGTTATTACGTATAATCTATCTTATCGTAAAGTTTCATCAAAATCCATCAAGTAGTTTTTCCGGAAAGAGTAACGAATGTCCATCCATACTTAAAAACTTTCGCTTTTATAATTTACCTTTTCTTTCGTCTCATTAAGTTTTATTACAGTAATTTAATCACGATTACATACATAAACAGCTTTCCAAGCTACAGATTTTGAGAACGCTATAATCGTAGGTATTGAATCCGTAGTAATAGCCTCTATTGAATTAATTAGCGGGCATCGTACGAACCGGGGCAGGTGTGCACGGGCCTTTACAGCGCCATTACATCACTAAATACACAGGGTTGCTACACCCGAACCATTGACCATACGAAAACCGTAATTTACATAATTATACCTAGATTTCTCAGGATAACGTACAATTAATTTTATTTTATAAGTAAATTCGTTTAATGTTATAATATAAATAAAACGGTCAGTTGACCGAATATTATTTGTGTTGAAAAGAAGTTTTTATTATTTTGTTACAATATGACGATTTACGATAAAGTTTTTTGGTTATTGGGTTTTTATTTCGTCCCTATTTCATTATAACTCATTAATTATCTCGTGGTAGTGTGTCCCAAGGAATTAATTGGACAACTTGTTGGGAAAATTCTATTTAATTTGTTTAAATTCTAAGATATATTAGTGTTTAAGGGATCAAAATATCTTCAAAATGAATTTCGTCTTTTAAAATAAGTACAAACATAAAGAATTAAAGAAATTTGTGTCATATATTGTAATTTAATGGTTAATGAAATATTTAAAATAATTTGCATTATTTGACAAACAACATTATTTGACATTATAAAAGTTTTTCAAGTGAATATTCACAACAAAAACAACTAAAAACATGTTCCTTTATAATTAAATTAACATTATAAGACAAGCGACAAGTAGAGTAAAAAATATCAAAAAAAGAAAGGCGCTTTAAATATATAAATAAAAAGCATGATTGATGGCGTGTATATAAAGCAATATTTCTTTTTATTTAAAAACACACAATTTAATATTGTCACATTGCTAGTTACTAATTAAACTCATTTGCCTAACGCAACATGCCGATTACGAGCACATTTACTTACAACACGCAATAAAGACAAAAAATTGGTTTAGTTGACGTGATTTTAGAGAGGAACGCAAATTATAATGATTGTGAATCAAATTTAATGATTGGTTCAACTGCACTCATTACGGAGAGTAATGAAAATGAAACAAACCCAAAGATTGATTAAATTGATGAGATTTGTAGAAAGAAAGTTATAATGATGATGAATAAAGTTTCATAATTGATTTAATTTATATAGTTTGAGAAAGAAACATGAACTTTGGAATAATTAAATTTAGAAACTGTTTGACTAACGGCCACTAACTAACACACAACCTAAGAATAACAATTTAATTAGCCAATATGAAATATTTACCAAAAGTTGAAGATTTGAAATTGCATCGCAAACAAATTTTAAAATGCGATCACTTATATTTTTTCTCATTTACAGGTAACATAAAATAATAAATTACAGAAACTGTCAATAGCATAAATTTTTAAATCAGTTTTAGCGCCATAAGACGACAGTGCAAATGTCTATATGTATGTATGTATGTATGTATGTATGTATGTATGTATGTATGTATGTATGTATGTATGTATGTATGTATGTA
>DVZL01007761.1:0-10589 GCA_018236625.1 Lasaia peninsularis
ATTAAAATGGCGGGCCTAATCAGGAGTTAGTTGCGTTATTGTTTCGCCACGCATAACGGTGTCACTTATTAAATTGTGCATGGCATAAGAATCAGGGAGTTTGCGATTAAGCAAGCAAACCGCACTTCCGTCGGAGGCCAGCAGACGTTCTGAGGTCGTCTTGAATCGGCCCGCATTCCAGCGCCAAATATGTCTGCGAAACAATGATGCCCATCGGAATAATAAATCGATTGCAGCGACACAAGCTAAAGAAATCGATTACTTTAAATGGCAACAGACTCTCCGTTGTGTAAAGGATTAAAATTTAGCAAACTGGTATTTCGATTCGTATCGGATAAATGGTTTTACTTATGCCATGTCCTATTCTGGATCTAGGTGTGTTTTTGTACTTGGCAAATGTCATCTCAAATGAAAATCAGTCCAGTGAAAGGAAAGATGAGGGCAAATAATGGGAATAATCAAAAAATAGAAATTTTCAAATCAAAACTTAGTTATAAGACTGTCTAAACCAAGGTATTATTAATAAGACAAATCTATTAAGACCCGGTTTCAAATTGTAGGTTGAAAACGACGAATCTGCAGTTACCATTTGCGCTACGTTCATCTCTTTCATTTTAGGTATTACAGAACGAGACTAACAAATATCGGAACATATATATACTTTACAGATGTAGGAATAGGGTATTCTATGTCAAATTAAATTAATTAAGCATCAATGAATGATATATCAAACAAATGGATACGAGTACATACAAAGAGAACCAATGGGCATGCCGCACGACCTGGAACAATATTAGTTCAGTAAGCGTTTCGGGGCGTTGAATGCCATCATTAAGTTAAAGAAGAGCTGCCAGGAGGCGAATTATGACTCCATAATCGATCTCCCTTAATTAATTATCGGTTCCGTGAACAAGGGCTGGCCGTCGCGTGACCAGTCTCACCGATTACGTACTTGGGAGCAGCCCTAATTTTATATTCCCGAATGGTGTTATTAACACGCGAATTAATTTTCTTTCTAATTAGTCTGTTACTAAGGCCACAACGCTGCTGTTGCTGGTCAATCAAAATTCAATTAACAACCGTGTTGTTAGAAAACCCGACTGCGCAAAACGTTAAATTATTACGGCTATTATATACGAGTATCTTAATATGTAATAGCATCTCTTTCTTTTAATATCCTAATCTATATTTATAAAAACTTTGTGCCATGATATATATTCGGGATAACATTTGAAACTAATTACTACACCTTACTGAAAAAACTTGATAAAATTTCTAACTATCTGCAATAGGCCACACTGGTATCGCGATATCTCACCGGATTCCCACAAGTGAACTAAGTAACTTTGCTATGCGGTCAAAGACGCGTGCAGCGGACTGCAATTATTATTATAGTAAAAAAATCACTTCAAACAATGACATCTCACAGCCGCCATGTTTTTTTACAATTACCATTTAGTAAAATGTAAACTGATGAGAACATCAGTAAAAAGATGAATTGTGGAAATGGACCTGCCACATAAACACAAACATTAACAATGAATTTTTATACTTTGCAGAGTTAAAGCATGTAAAGGTTTCGTTTGTTTGAATCTCATAATAAAAGCTAGTCTGGAGAGCAGTCCGTGGCTTTCTTTTTTATGAGGTTTTCATATTTTATTACGAATGATTTATATATTTTTTTAAACATAGGAAGGCGAAAAAGCAGACGGATTTTCTGAAAACCCATGGTGTTATGGATATTTTTCCCACATGAAACTGGAATTTTCATACTCTTGCAGTTTAGCGGCCAATGGTCACAAACATTAATTAACATAGTAGTTACATAGTATTTCTAGTTATATATGCAAAAAGAACCCGACCTAAGATAGAATTAGATTTTTGTCTTGTCTAATTTTTTGTTTTGACTGATCAGGTCATTTTCATACGGGATGGGAAAAAAACTGTTCTTAGAGTATTGTGCAGAAATGTCAGCATTAAAATTAAAAAAAAAAGTTTTTATTTTGGTAGTGTTAATATAGTTATGGAAAACAGCTGGCGAAAACTAGTCGATAATAATTTCTCCCCGTGTTGGTCCGGCTCCTCTGCGTAGAATAGACCAACTGCCTTCCTACCAGGCAGCTCGTAAGAGGCGAGCATAGGGTAACTGGGTCACTACCAACATGACCACTGGTGTTATGAGTGCTGTGTTGCTACACAGCACTCACCCGGGTAGAGATCCACCGCCTCACCTATTCCTGCCGCCATAATGACATTGTCGTTTTCCGGTCCGGAGGGTAGGGTAGCCGCTAGACTTTCACATAAGGTCTAAGGACAGCGGCGCACCTACAACATCTATGGTGTCTATAGGCCACGGTTGTCTCGTAACGATCAGGAGACACATGTGCCTGTTTGCTGTCTTATACGATAAAAACAAAACTGCAAAAATGTAATCAAAGGTGTAATAATAAGCAGCAATGATTTCTATCGCAGTGTCGGTAACTTTCTTCTCACAGAGTTAATGTATACGACATCAGGAAAGTGTGTCACCAGTGTGGACGTGCTCAGAAGCCAACGTTTATATATGAAACTTAGAAAGCCTAAACCTCACGTTGCAATCTGTCAAAGTATAGCTACTTCTCAAACTTTCAAGATAATGGAACACGCCAAATAAATTTCTGGTGAACTTTTATTAAATTAAAATATTGGTTAGAAATATATTGGATATACTTAGTCATTATTTTTAAATTATGTTATGCCTTTACTTTAACTATCTACTCATTAAATGAAATAATTTTATTTTATTATGAAGTTTGAATCGTTGAAAAGAAAAATAAATACACGTACTATTTACTTTTACGTCATTTACGTTTATAATATCTAATATATAAAATTTCCATAGCACCATATTCGTTACCGTACTCCTCCGAAACGGCTTGACCGATTTTTACCAAACTATGTATATTCACTACGAAGTACTAATACTATTCCATATTATTTTTTCTCTCAGCTCGTCAAGGATAGCATCGAGTTATTTGTCACGAACTATTACCTGGACTGACGCCATAATATAAAACCTCACCACTGTAGTGGTGGTAGTGGGAATCACAGTTACCAGAGAACTTTAAGACGAAAGAATGTCTTTTAAACCATGCTAGTCTCTGCCGATAGACATGTAGGGTGTCGTTTTGAAATTAAACAATAATGGCATTTACATAAGCTATAGTAATCTTCATCGCCCCGCACGCACCACACATCAATAAAAATAGTTCACAAACTGCATAACAATATCGACAACTGAAATTAGCATAAATATACCGGCATTCTTTGCATAAGTAAATCTTAAAGTGGTATTGTTCTAAGTAAATTATAGCCTCGTCTAACAATGTCAATTTTTAAGTGTCCATATTTTATTATTATTGATAAACGGGAGACATGGTGTATATAATTTGATATTATCAACAAAGCATAGACATTGTGACCATACTTTGATATTGCTTTTGGCGCATGCTCAGAAATCGATGGAAAAGTTCAACGTAAAATTAAAGTTTTTTAGCAAATACTCGTAAACGCTTAAAATTAAAATATAAAACTTTTACATAAAAAAATTCGTGAGGTCAAAATTAACCGAGTTAGGCAGGTTTTAATTAACATATAAACATTTATATTTTGTCAAAAACTAACGTGGCATTATTTAGCTTTACTAATATTTTGAGTACTAATGCAATGACAGACCTTCGTACCATATCTTACCAACAGACCTCTCAAACGTTAAAAATCAAACAAAAAAAACTCTTTTGCAACCATTACTTTAAGTTGGAAAATCCCTCAAACACAAGTCGGTCTCGCGTCCCATAACAATATTTATAAAAATGGCAAAAAAAATCAAGTTTGTTGTATGGGAGCATTCTTTAAATTTTTATTGCATTCTGTTTTTTGTACTTGTCGTTAATACCGGCAACCTAAATACATCATCTGTTCATGAAATACAGTCTGGTGACTGACAGACAGACAGACAGACGGACATTCGCTGTCCGTCTTAGTAATAGGGTTTCGTTTTTTTCCCTTTGGCTACGGAACCCTAAAAAATATAGATTCCGTTCATCAAAACATAGCTCCATTGCGACTTCCGACGTAAAAGTATATTAACTAGTAAGTATACATATAAAAGTTTCGCATCTATAATGTTAGTCTGACAGCAGTTATTTCTTGAATTTTACTGCTTTTAGTCAAGGTTTGTGCATGAAGCAAACTTCATAATTAACCGCGTAATGCGGTAAAGTGAAAGGGATGGGAGATAGCCTTGTAGGGTTCAAGTAGGCAGAAGAACTAGTATACGTCTATTGATTTAAAGACATTTAAAAAATATTTTAGCTTATTATTTTTATGGTCTGCTTAAAATATAAACTCATCGACAGACAGCTAATTTAATAAGGAATGGCTTAGGCTTACTTTTATATTAGAATTTATTTTAGAAATGTATAAAATGAATTAATTAAATAAAAACGCGGACGAAGTCGCGGGCACAACTAGTTTTAAATATTAAGTCTTATATGTATAGATTCTTAAAAATTGGTACTAAAAATAATTACTAAAAATATTGTATTTTTTTTTTCTGATAATATGTAAAACATGTCATTTCGAAACACGAGGAAACGAGACACAAATAGGAAATGGTTTAGGTGAAATAAATAACTGCTAAATAGCAATTACAGTTTCGTTTAAAGTACCTACTTAATAAGCATACTTTTATACGGTATAAAAACATTTGTACCGCTTCAACCATAGTATTCCACAGTATTAGTACCGATATTTGGGATGATTTTAACACACGTACAGGAGGATAGAATAGAAAATATTTTATTTTACATAAACCTTTCAATCGGTTCTTGTGCCGTGTCTGATAGTACTGAATCTTCCACTGGATTGTAAGTTGGAACGCGACCACTCACTGATTATCACAGACAAAGCTCCTGAATAGGCATTAAATGGTTCTCTGATAGAAATATCCGTAGCATTATCTCATTATGTATATTATTTAATTTGGTCGTACAACTATTATCATGAAGGCTTACAAGAGTAAACACAAATATATTCATTAAGTGAAATTAACGAAGAGAAAACAACAGTCGCTTTCAAAACCGCATTAAACATATCCAAGTCAATGTAAATAAATATACGATAGTTTGTATTACTGACGTTGCGGTCTGAGTGTCCCATACGCAGCGGGGAGGTTGGATTGTTGGGTCATTGCTCTTAACTACAATCAACTGATCATATAGTTTTTATTACATTGTTTGTAGTATATTTTGTGGCGGTGTGAACTACACGTCGCCAATAACCACTAAAGATGTTAATAATGCGTTGTCAACCAAGATTTTTCAGGGAGACAAAAGCTGAGTTCTTGAACCCATGGATCAATAGATTCTAGACTCGTATAGTGTAAAAAAACTGTTACCCGTGCAGAAACAGATTTTTCTAGAATTATTTCCCAAAACGTAACAAATAGTAAGATGCATTTGTGTTCGTACGACTCGACTCGAAATATGGAAGTATATCGTTACATCATGCATACACGCAAAATGCAGCGGCGGTCACTATGTTACATCTACAACTGCATTAATAATTATTAATTAAAAACTGTTACAAGACGATTAAGTTTACCATATATATCCATTTTTCATTGATTCAAGTGTTTTAAACTCATAAAATATTCATATTTTTGAATGACTCCATATAGCAGTAAAAAATCGTTTTTTTTACTGCTTATTTATTTTAAAAAACAAAGTTATGATCAGCGGAAACATATCGTTTGGGTTCGACGAATTGATTCATATCACATTTATTGCGATAAAATACACAAGTAAATATTATAGATTGCTGAAAACATAACCCCTCAAGCTTTGTCATCGTCGAGTAAAAATCACTTACAAAAAATGTACCACCAATACAAAACGCTTTAGCACGCGGCGTTGTTCCCTCGCAAATACGCTCGACCTAAATCTGTCCGCTCCAATAAATATGCTTTTTGTTCATGTTGCAAAAGCTGTTTTTTGTCTTCCAGATGAGAGAACTGATCTCAATTTTAATGACTTGGAAATACAAGAACTTCGTTTTGAGCGAAGTAAAGGAAAGCAATAAAAAAACAAGATTTAAAATAGCAGATAGTTATATTATCTGCTGTTGAGAACATTCAAGCATAAGAAAAAATATTCATATTGCTTTTGATAGCCCGATTTTTAAAAATGCATTGAGCATTGAGAAAGCACATTTTCCTCGACCTAAATATGCCTGATGCTAGATATGTTTCTTTTTGTTCATGTGGCAAAAGCCTTTGTTGTCTTTTATATAAAAGAATTGATCTATTCTTTAACGGTTACTAGGGCATTTAGAAAAATAAAGAAAATATGCTAGCCCAATCGAAAAAAAAACATTGCGATTTGCTAAACTTTAATACTTTGTCTGTATCCGTTCTAATAAATAATATTTTTGTATTTTTAATGTCAAAAGTGATTGTATATTTTACATATAATTTGGAGGTGCCAATTTAGTGTTAAGAAGTATCTTATAATAATTTTAATGATTTAAAACTGCAGAAAACCACCCTCAACTACATTATGATATCTAGATAGAATTTTTGTTTTTATTCATCCAAAAAGTACCGAATCTATTACCATCAAATGTATATGAGACATCCCATTACATATTGAAAGATCCCGAAAACAATACAAAAATAATTTCTACAACTCGTTCTATAATTGGCTACAATATCGCTTTACATATGAAAAAAGGAATATTCAATCGATAACCTTCTCCTTTCTGAGTCAGTTATAAAGTCCCTTTCGGAGTCCCGGTCGACCTTATAAACGCTTCTATTATATTATCTACAGTATCGTCTACAACTATTTTGCTTTACTCTATACTCACTCACGATGCAACAAAAAACCACAAATAGTAAGTTTCCTTAGCGCGCGATGTGAATGAACATGAGTCTACTTCAACATCTGGCAACCACACTACATTCTAGATTTTTTTATAGAGATTCCAGGGTTCATTTTTATATTATAAAATAGCAGCCAAGCAAGTATTGCTTCTGATTCTAAGATAACTCATATAAATGATGGGTCACTATCTTATATCCGAGATTTTAGATCACGTATACACGAACGGAACACGAAGTAGTTTTAAAGCTCGCTATTGTCGTTTTTCGGTTTTAGAGACACTACATCGTTTATATCTCACCATCAAAAGTCGTCTAGGTGTTTGCTATTTTATAACATAAAACAATAAACACGGCAACGTCGTCAGTTTACTTTACGTGTTTACAAAATGTTAGATCCAACAAAGCAAACGATTTCTCTTCCAAAACAACCTCCCTAATATATATTTAAGTAAATGTGAAAGTTAAAATGCATCCTCCATAACATCACGTGTTATGACACTCTTAAGCTGTGTTTATGATGTAGGTACGAAAGTAATACGAACGATTCAAAATCCTAGGCCCGCCAGACCTTATTTGTTGTTGAGAATATTGACTTCAATTAGTATATGTGTGAGCTGTTAAAGTAATCTTACCTCGTGTCTTATACCGCCAACGAATTTACTAGTACAAGATGTTAAAAAATAAAGTTATTTTCAGCACCTAATTACCTAACAACAACAAATAGTTTTTGTAAGCGCAAAAGCATTCCTAAAGTCAAATAAAATTTTTTTTCTTGGAAAATAAGGTATAATATCGGCTTCTAATGGTAAAAGAGTTTTTGAAATCAGTCCAGCCTTAATAAGTTTTATTTTTTATGATTGTCTATTTTGTATTTTTTTTGTGCACAATTAGAAGTTATTCTATTCTATTATATTACTAAAGAGCATCTAGCCGTTTCCCGTGGTTTTGCAGGCGTAAATACGCCTTTTAATTAGCTCTGTCTCGGGAACTAATTACCAATCGGTTTATAATGTACTACATAGTGATTGTCTGCCAGTCAAGATAGTTATTTAAAGAGAAACATGACATAAGCTTTAAGACTACTCCGAACTAGTGACATTGCTCTAACCAAGCCTGCAAACATAACGTCAATGCTTGCCACTAGTAATCTTAAGTTTTAGCTTTGATGATGCTTTAAAACGCGAAACTGGTTGACTATTTAAAAAAACAATTACAAGTTGTATGTGAAAAAGTACACGTGTTTCTAATTTAAAATATGAATATGTGGAAGTTTCACCAAGAGCCAACGATGAATAATATAGAATATATTAAATTACGTTCCTTTGCCGAGAGTAGGCCATCCAACAAACGTATCCAGCCTCATGTCAACAACGCAATATTATTAATCTATAGGCGTTGTCTTTTTTTTATAATTAGGAAATCCGTCTTCGTTTTTGCTTCTTTTTACCAAAACATGAACTGGACAACCCAATATACATCCAACTAATAAGATTTACAATCTTCATCCCTTAAAGCGGTAAAAAATAATTGTACAAATTACATAAACTATCTCTTCCCTCTGCCTGCCTCGCTATAGATACCCCGCGTGAAGAAATATATGTATCTAACTATTTATTTAAAATCTAGATGGACTGTTGACTCGCTCAAAGTTGTAGGCATCCGGTATATGCAATGTAGATGAACGTACTAAAGACAATTAGCGGAGCATTGTTTATTGCTGAACGAAACGACTGTTATTATTATCATTGTTACTAACACAGCAAAAATATATCATTCTATTGATAGCAACTATTATATGCTTCATTGTTATGAACTTTGCCGGTAGCGACTGATAACATTCGAAACATGCAATTCTACGAACATACTGTGTATCTTCTCACTGTGTCAGCTTTTAATTAGGTAGGTACTAATTATTTTTTAATTTTTAGTTATCGCTGACTAGGTTTCTTAGTCTCTGTCAAATCATTCAACGCATCATTGTTGTAAGATCGTTTGCCGGTTAATTTCGAACAATCCAGCTCTTCAATGAGGAGACCTTCTAATAGTTTTACCCTCTCTAAGGCCATTTATACTGGACCAGTAGAACGAGCCTAAGAAAGTAAGAGTTCCTATAAACGAATCCTTTCATTTTAAACGATATTGTAGAAGTTCATTACAATAACTACACCACCACCTTGGATGGTCCGCCATATTGAATAAAGAATGACGTCACATTATTTTTTGAGTACCTCTCAACGAGCTCTTTCATTTGACAACCATATTGTAGAAGTGCATTAGAAATAACTATTTCGCCTTCTTGGATGGACCGCCATATTGGATTTAGAATTACATCACATTCATTTTCGAGTTGCTCTCAACAAACCCTTTCATTTGATTTAAGTAAATTAAAAATAACTATTCTGCCTTCTTGCATGGACCGCCATCGTACCTTATCGTGTATTGTCATGCAGACTAAACGTGTATACAAAATTTCAGCTCAATCGGATAAAGATATATATCTATTTCAAAATTGAGTTCTAAGATTCCACCCGAACATACATACCTACATACATACATTGCTAGTTAAATAAAAGCTTTTAATAATAAAAGAAGCTTGTTGTCTTTCTCAAAACCGTAACGCCGAAAATGACTTACTTTTTGTGCCTATTCCGGGAAATGTCAATCGTAAATTTGATATTTTCCGCGTTTGTTTATCGCAAGCAGCTTCCGAATCGGCAAAGCGCAAAACTTTACGCTAGCGGTTTGAACCTCTATCCACAGTCAGTGTTAATTTCTACATGGATATTTTCAATATGAAGTTATTTTAAGTATGTAATAGAATGACTAACTACATCATACAATTTTTAAGCGAAAAAGTTACTAAGTCTTGCGAATACTCACACTGGAAATGGCAAAAAAAACAAACTAGAGCAAGACGCTGCGAACGGCGCTACACTATCGGGCTTATTCAATTTCCTCCTGGCACCTATTCTCATAACCCACGGCCGTACTTTTGTCTTTGAAAGTGTCGTTCACATAATAATCGACCGTCACATGTTTATGAGAACAAAGCTCACGTCTCCATCACACCAGCTCATTTACAACGATACGCGGTTGAAATAAATAATGCAGCCCTTGACGTGCCTTCAATGGATTGACAGAAAAGGACCGATGCGTAGAACTTTTCAATAAGGTTTGATTCTATTGAAATCAAATAGAGGATCACGGAAAACGGACTTAACGATACGTGAATGATCAAGTGCAAGTTCCATTTTAACACGAAAGATTCGGTAACATCAAATAATTTGGAAAATCAAAAATCCCATAATATGAAATTAGTTCGGTGTTAAACGTTCATCGATAAATTTCAAAAAAAAAATCTCCGAATGGGTACTTGGGCTTAGCCGGGTACTCCACTCGGCTACAGAGATGGAGAGTTTAATTTAATGAAAAGTTCTACCGGCGGTTTTTTTATTCAAGTTACATAAAATGAATTTCAAACAGGGCCCGACACATTTTTATTTTCGCTGAATAGTTAACTCCCCATTTGGTCTATATTAGTATTACCGAATAAAAAATAGATGACTAAGAAGGTAATGAGAGCAAAATATTGGTCTAAGATCCGAATCTAAGCCGACCTTCACCGAGCTGATAACAGAATAAAACTTATTTTATAATAAATTTAGTA
>DVZL01007762.1:0-10589 GCA_018236625.1 Lasaia peninsularis
TTGTATTTCCGGGTCTGGGTGTTTATTAAATTTATTCTTGTATCTATTTAAGTATTTCTATGTATTAGTATCATTGTGTAACATCCATAACACAAGCATATAATTTGCTTACTTTGGGGTTAGATCAATTTGTGTAAGTTGTCAAGTAATATTTATTTATTTATTTATATTTATGTATTATTTTAATTTAATAATATAATACTTAGGTATACTCTATGTATTTTTAATGCCTAAAAACTAAACAATCAGACTATCTAAATAGTCTGACAGGTAAAAGATTGCAGTAAATTGATGATGACTGTAGTTATTGAGGTTAATTGTTTTATATTTAGGTTTCTCTCAAAATATTAAAAAATCTGAATGTCTGGTAGAAATACCATTTTACAAAATTCTAGTTGACATTTAGAAATAACTAATTGATCTCGTTTCGCAATCTCTAAATGTAAATTAGTTAAAGGTAGAATTCAAAATTTCTCAACAAAATTTCTTAAAAACGTTGAATGATTGGTACGGAGTCGCTGTTCCTCGGCCGGAATTCGATATTCATCTTTAGTGGTATTTTTAGAAGTGAAACACATTTTTTTATTATTACCTAAAGAACCTAATCTAATATAATTACTAGCAGACCCATCAATACATTGCTGTGGCTAAGGTTTTTGGCATTGTCATATACATAGCATTCTACTGGACAAATACATAACTTGCAACAAAATAATATTGCGATTATAAATTGAGATGGAAGTTATTCTATCTCTTAAGTTGATTGGTTTGTAAAGTTTGAATAAAATCGGTTAAGTACTCCTAGTTTAGAAGTCCATCGTGGACAAACAACCTAACAAACATTTCCCTAGAAATGTTACATTTTTGTATGTTTGACATGTTTGTACGTCGGAATATTTTGATTGAAAACCTTACCAGTTATTATGGTCTGACTGATTTGACATGACCAAAATATATTTAAAAGATAGTTTTAAATAAGAAAATATCATAGTTTTTGCGAATAAATTAAGATAGATCCCCGCTTTCACAACAAACATGACTTTGCGGCGCGGTTAATGAACTTTTAGTTCGTCGCACATCGGACTTCCAGATTTTTTTATAGTGGAAAGTCATTTTATGAAAAAAGAAATACTGGTCGCCCTTAACTATCAAAATTAAGCTGAAAGACTAGTAAGTTTACCGACTACCGTACACTACAAACACCCTAGAGTTCCGACTGGAACTGGCGTGCTCCACTGACGTGTTTTGGAATTTGAAGTTACAGGATTCTACTATTCTGTTATCTTACGGAATTCTAAAAATGATAACTATGGCGTCGGCCACAGCTTTGTCACGAACATTAAGGTTAATACCCAACATTAAGTATCTCGGCCACGACCTTAACACTCAACCATATTGCTATTGTAAATTGGTTGAATGTTTTGACAAAGACATTGTAAAATGTATTATTCTATTGTGAAAATACACTAGATGTTTTCACCGATTTTTTCCGCCTTTTAAAGTTCTTTTAATACGTTATTTACGGATGTTACTTAAGAGTATAGGTGGTCTAAGGTATCATTTAAAATTTCATCTAAGTACGTAACAAATTTTTTTCTCTTTTGTTGGTAGATAGGTTTGTATGTGCCGACTACAGTAATCACCATGACATAAGTTGTTTCCTACCATCTGAATAGCCACCTGGTTATTTGCAATATTGGAATATATAAAATGTCGCCACTGATTCTTAACAAGATCAGGTTTATTTTCTGACAGGGCAGATATTTTTAATGTAATAAGCACTGATTGATCATTTGCATGTTATTTTTACATTTATATGGGTAAAAATATTGAAACATCAAAAATATATCCTTATATCCATATGAATGAAGAAGTAAATAGATAAACACTTATGCACCCACGATTAGCCGACGATATCATCCACAAGATCCTACAATGCGGACTCATCACGACATTCTTATCATGGCAGCAGGAATAAAGTGGACCCTATCCGGGCGAGTGTCTGCACAGCACTCCACCACCAGTAGTCATGTTGGTAGTGACCCAGTTAATACATGTGTGTATTATCGACTGTATGTATCGCATATCTTTTTTCCTAGAGTGAGTGTATGTTTCACTTGTATACCACGAGTTTAAGACTTGTTAATGAACGTCTGGTACATTTTGTTTTCATCAATTAAAGTTAACTTATTATTTACTACTATTATTAATATTTATTTTAACGTACTATTTATAGCACATTTTATTTATACATTTATGGTCACTCCTCACAGAGTTACCGTTAAGTTACGTCCAGGAACAATGCGTTGACATTTGCGAGCTTGACTCACGGAGCATCGAACAGGAAATCGACCTTAAGATGTAGCGGAAATCCAAATTTACGGCCAGTATTCATTTCAGTTTGTATTATCAATTTTGGAGATGATTCTTTTTTTGAATTCAAATTTAGGCGTTAAACTTAAATATCGATAAACAACATTACAAATTATTTAAGGCTCCGGCGAAGGCAGATTGTATGCAATGGCACATTTCGTAACAAACTTAATCAAATCGCACAATTATTATAAAAATATATTCGATATGCATGGGTAAAATTGTATATTCAAGGTGGGAGACAGAGCCTATGCAGAAAACAGAAATTGACTGAAGACAAAAAAAATGGATGAAAAAGGTTTCCAATTTAAGTAGTTCCACGAAGTAGATGTGGTTCACAAAAAGGCGGAAAAAACTTTTTATCATGTTTGTAACATGGTAAACTTTGTACAGCAGTGTTTATGTTAGACTTAGAATAATAAATAACATTCTTTGTCTTAGTTGACAACAAAAAACAATTGTAAATATAATGAATATATTTTATATATTTATAAAAGAAAGTAGTGTTAGTTACACTATTTATAACTGGCTGTAGCTAGACCGTTGAAATTTTGACAGAATAATAATTAAAAAAAATAATAATAATGTTATCTAATAATGTTTTTCAGTTGCCGCTATAACAAAAAATACTGAATATAGAAAAAAAAACAAATATATATAGGGTGCTTCCATACAAGGAACGAGATTTTTTTGCGTTCTTATAGATTAGATTACATAAATAAATTTAAGATAAATAATATTTTGTTATTTTATGTTTATTTTTAGTTAAGTATATCATTATAATATATTCGTAATGTAAATAAATTACTTCTTAATAATTACAGAAAAAAGTAATTACGGCTTTTTTTACACAATTAAATATTATTATTATACATAAAATAAACACTGTAGAAGAGTGAATTCTGTACACTCAAAATATTTAAAAAATGGTCTAGACGTTTAAAAAAGGAAAAAAGGAAAAAAGAACACATTTCTCATATTCTTATAACTTTGTCCGTCCATATCCCGGCCATGATTCATCTTAAACCTATTAGTGAGTCAGTAAAATAAAAAAAAAGTTTTCATAACTTTAATGTCCAAAAAGTACCTACATGGTATTTTTTTGCTCGTCGCAGTCGAAAAGTCGAAAAAAGTCGAAAAAAAATTTAGTAACAGGAATAAAATACAATTATATATATTATATATAATTAACTTAAATTATAGTTTTGAAATATAAGTAATTTTTATTAGGGTTCAGTACCTAAAGGGTAAAAATCAGAACCCTATTACTATGACTTCGCCATCCGTCTGTCTGTGTGTCACTGAGTAATAGTTGGACACTTGAAAATTTCACAGTTTCACAGACACTATAACAAAAAATATTAAAAATGGAGTAACATAAATATATAAATGGTGCTCCCATACAACAAACTTGATTTTTTTGCCGTTTTCATAGATAATGGTGCGGATCCGCCGTGCGCGATTCCGACTCGCACTTGACAGATTTTTTATTATAAGTTCCAACAAAAACTTATTGCTATTGAATCAAAAATGCGTAATTAATATCTGTGTCCGTCTGTACATACCAACTTTTCTCGCAGTAACATTGACAAAGCACATATGACCATTGAATAAGTCGCATTTAATAACTTACATATTCCTAGGCCATAAAAGTATTCAATCTAGATACCAATTAGCTGCACAGAAACTATTGAACTATATATAACATTTTTAATCTATGGCCTTTTGGAGGAATTTCAATCTTAAGTACTTGTGTTAAGGATTTTATTATCTTTGTCAAATAATAGTGATCTTTTATTAATTATAACAAGAAAAACAAGTAAGAAACGTATATGTTAGCGTAAGGATACATTTAATTGTGTCGCTGTATAAAATGTTTAAATTAATAATACGCATTTGTAGTGCACGGTGTTAATGTATGAAAATATAACTGTTTTTTCCAAAATCGAAAAATTAGACGTTGGCATCCATTATACTAATTCCAGAAGACGTCATCTTGACTCTCTCTAAAATGAAATATTATTGACATACAAGATAAGAACCTGGTTTCGCTCGGGTAAAATCAATATTGGGACTGGTTGATTTGAATGTAGTTAAATGTTGAGAATATTCTTGTACAGAAAAATCTATATTTAATGGAGGTTCGCCATTTTTTCCTACAAAGATGAACACTACCTCATTATTTGATGGAGTGTTATACCGACGCAAATCAAGAGATTTATCTTTATAAAACTGCATTGATACCAAATTTTTAGGTCGATTTTCTGAGGCTGCTTTTAATTCCTCTTTAGCTAAAATTGCAGTTACCCTTTTGTATATTTTGACAACAGGATTGGATTAATTGAGATAGGTTTGTAAGGACCTCATTATATTGCTTCTACATATGTTATTTCTAGAATCAGATAATAATCGTTCATTTAATGCTGCTTCATCTTCAATTATGTACAATTTATTGTACTGTGGTTTATGACCTTGCAACGAAAACAAAGATCCAGTTCTTATATAAATTATGTCCCTATAAGTGAAAAATCCTGGAGGGAGTGTGCTCAAGTTTGAATTTATGGATGCCATTGCGAATATTGAATTATATTGTTGTATATTAGCCTTAAAATGATTAGCATCAGACGTGTTGCCTTCGATAAATCTAATGATACATCTGGAATTGGCTTCAATGCTCTATCTGGGTCTATGCATAACTTACCATTATGACAACAATTTTTAAAATGATGTTTAATTTTTCACCTAAAAATGAAGTGCTTGACATCGAACACATTCATAAATCATAGAACCAATTGAATGTACTGATACTTGAATGGTGTTATTTGAAAGTGATAAATGTACATAGTTAGTCCGGGGGGGCTGATCTGTATTAAATCTGCTTGAATATTGATGTTTCTTCGGAGGTCTGCCCGCCATTTAATATGTTTTTTTCTCCTCTTCTTCTAAAGAAATAAAATCACTGCTGACTGACAGTATTGATTCTTGTTTCTTTTCTCGTTGTCCAAAGAAACATATAATCAGTCACCAGTGACTCTTCGATTAGCGTCAACTCTTCGTTATCGATCTTAAGGAGAAAATATATTAGACAAATATTCAAATAATAATTATTGTGTATGTATGTAATAAGTGTTTTAAGTCGGAATAATTTATGTCATTTGAAAGCTATCTCTGTTATTTAAATAATTCACGCCGGCGAACCTGCTACCGGAAAGCTGGTAATATTCATAATTTTATTTATTTACTAGCAATGCCCGCGATTTCGTCTGCATTTTTATTTAATTATTTTATTTTATGAATATCTAAAATAAAAGTAGCCTAAGCCATTTCTTATTACATTAGTTCTCTACCAGTGAAAGTCCCGTCAAGAATTGGTCCAGCCGTTTCAGAGATTAGCGGGTACAAACAGACTGACAAAACTTCTAAAAAATATAATTTTGGTACATATGTCTTGTAAACATACAAATGCATTTAGTAAAAAACTGTTTTTTTAATATTACATACACACACTCCAGTTTTATTTATTTGTATGGATTTAATTTTTACACACATCTTATACTTTTTTGTATACTTTTATTCTCAATATTAAAATATCATATTTTACAAAATAAACAATATTTTAAATTTAAATTTTTTTTAACTTCATATTGAGCAAGGTTCATCGTACTATCAATTATAAGAAGGGCACTTAATTGTAAATTCCGATCAGAGAAATGTTGCAAGATAACTTGCCAATAATTTCATAATGATTTCCCTTTCGTATATGTCAAAGGCCATCGACTGGAGACTCATTACGATATCCGACTTTTACGAAACGCCCTTGATGTTAATTCGCCGCGACGGACATAAGGAAATCCGAACACGTTTTATATTAATGTCTACATTTAACTATTAAATACATATAATTTCATTACACTTGTAATAAAAGGGACAGAGAAAATGCTATGTATAGGTCTTGATAGTGAAGTTAAAGGTACTATCTAAAGACTACAATCCTATCAACATAATAGATGGCGATTAAGTTGTCACTCGTTCTATATTATACACTTTTATCTATTACACTAAGTTAAATTCTATTAATAACTCATAATGTACGTTCTCTCTTTAAAAATAAATTAAATTGGAGCGATTATTTTAATAGTACATACAGACAGTATGTACTATTAAAATAATCGTTTTTTACTATATATACGTGTATTTACAAGGTACATATACCAAAACAATATTTTTTAGAAATTGTTGTCTGTCTGTCTGTTTGTACCCGCTAATCTCTGAAACGGCTGGACTGATTTTGACGGGACTTTCATTTGCAGATAACTAATGTAACAAGGAACAGCTTAGGATTTGTAGAATTTTATTTTAGAAATGTATAAATAATTAATTTAATATAAACGCGGACTAAGTCGCGGGCACAGCTAGTAATATTATAAAGTTGATGAGTTTGTTTGTATTAAATACTAATAATAATAATATTTGGATGTTAGATAGTCAATTTATTAAGGGAAGCTATATACTATCACGGCGCTTAATCTTCGAGAGGCGACGGAGAGCGGATGAAAATGCTGAAAACTGCTAATGTAAGATTTCAATATATTATATTCAACTATTATATATTTAACTGTGGAATGTTGAAGTATGCTTACGCTATGCTTATATAAAATGTATTTAGGACGATGTTTAAAATAACTACCTTGATGACCGAGCTTAGCTCGGCTTTTTTTTAGAACATCATGATTTTTTTGGAATTATATCTACTTATAACTATGAAAGTTACTCACTAATGAATAATGAATATTATAAAAAGACAAAAATTAAAAGATTTTTAACAACAGACATATTTTAACTTCTTAAATGGTGGCGAAATTTAGCTTCGTTTTCTAATGATATTGTAGGAGCTTTTTATTCAATAATAACACGATGAAAATAACTTTTCCTGAAAATAAATCTAGCTAGGTCGATTTATCCGACGAACGATATTATACCGTTAAATCTAATACGTTTAACGGTATTAGATTTTAAACTAATTAAATGGAAACTCATTGTGTGATTTAAAATTTTAATGAAGCAAAAAGTTATTATTTTTTTATATTTAGGTTACATGGCTATTACCGTGGGTAATAGTTGGTATAAAATAAAAATATGAATAATATTTTGTTAAACGATATACACAGGGTCAAATCAACTGATTCATTAATATACCTGTCTACCTGATGTTAAAACTGATATTTTAAAAAATAAATTTAAATCTCCGTAGCATGCGTTAAGGATCATTTTACTTTAATAATAAAGTAATAAAGTTTGTCCACACGATAGAATCATTGGATCTAGCTCTATTACAACAAAATGCAAACACTTAGGTTTCAAACATAATGCGCTTTTTTGCTTTGGACAGAACATTAGCTCATCAATATTTACTGTCGATTCAAATGTCACAATATTTTTAAACCTGACGTGCACCTGTGAATGCAGAGCTATTTGTGTAATGTTCTTCATTATTTTCGTATTAGCGAATTCCTTTTCGCTGATATTGGACTTTTTTGGCACCATTTCTTGCAACATAATAATAGCAACAAAATAATGAATATTATAAAAGTACCTACCTCAAATATTAATAAATATTTTTTCCTTTTTTTCGTCTTGGAACTTCTTGTATAGAATAGAATATTGTATAGAAGATCATCTGTCTATCCGGCAGCTTGCAAGTTGTAATTGTAGATGTTAACTGGGTCACTACCAACAATACTATTGGTGGTAGTGTGCTCTACTGTCGTTAGATATATATGTATAGTGTCTATAGGCCACGATTATTTCTTACCATCACAAGAACGGCTCTCGCTGCCTTATTTTGTATCTGTTCATATTCTGCTGTCTTAAGTTGGAATGTCTGTGTGTAATATTATAATAACCACTTTTTACTAAATGTATATGTACAAGGTTTACAAAGTAAATATATACCAAAATTAGAATTTTTGCTTCAGGTCTGTCTGTTTTATTGTACCTGCTAATCTCTGAAAGGGCTGCACCGATTTTTTCGAAGTTTCAAGAATTTTTAAAACATAATTATGACAGCACTAGACATTTTGTTGATAACGTAAATCTGTGTATCTATTAATTATTTTGGTATTTGTTTATTTATTTGTAATTGTTTAATGTAATCTTCAACTATTACAAATTATACAAGCATTTTTTTACTTTGAGATAAGATCAGTTTATTTAATTAAGCAGAAAAGTATTGTAATGGTTAGTTTTAAAACAAGAATATATATTTCTCAAATTTTCTTAAGATATAAATAAAAATAGAAAATTAAAATAATTTGTTTGCAGAGTATAAGTGTTACGAGATTGTTACAAAATAATTAATCGTAATAACATTATACATAGGTATGCTAAAAAAATTATAAATCAAATAAAAAATATTAAGCTATTTTTTTAATTTTATCAATATTATAAACGCCAAAGTTTGTAAGTACGGTTCTATGTGTGAATGGATATCTGTTACACTTTCACGGATTTTAATAAAATTTTAACGGACTATTTATAAGTCGGAAAAAAATCTGTACTTTGATAATTTACGTGGGCGAAGCAGATGGTAGAAAGCTAACTAATCAAACCTACCTAATTAAGTTACAACTTAATTAATTAAGTTAGTACTTAAATTACTTACTGGTTACTACATAATTTGGTAAAAGTAATTAGTTTTACTTTCTAACACAAATTACCATCGTTCCCAAAACTAGCGAATCTAACGACAGTGAAATAAACTCCCAGACAATTAAAATTTGAAATCCCATCTTCCCTGAACTATCACCGCTTCCAAACCCTGTTAGTCAGAACGAGTTATTTATTTTATATTTTAGTATCAAACTCGTACACAACATCTAGTAAAGCATTATGTAACTAAATATTAATTATATACTTGTTTTTGAGTAAATAAATTTAATTATTTTTATAATCTGTCGATATTACTAACTCACAAACTTACATTACTGGTGAAACAAGTTATTTAAAACCCTCATAAAAGTTTAAGTAAAAGGAAATCTATACAAATAAATAAAATTGGAGTGTCTGTATGTAGTATTAAAATAACCGCTTTTTACCAAGTGCATATGTTTATTTACAAGGTACTCATAGCAAAAAAACATTTTTAGAAGTTTTGTCTATCTGTCTGTCCCTCTATCTATCTGTTTGTACCCGTTAATCTCTAAAACGGCTAGACTGATTTTGATAGGACCTTCACTGGCAGACAGCTCATGTAATAAGGAACGGCTTAGGCTACTTATATTTTAGAATAATATATTAAATAAAAACGCGGAAGTAAAGTCGCGGGCACAGCTATTAATTAAGATTCGTTTATTAGTATATTTAAACATATTATTCAAGGGCAGGTAACTACTTGACTTATGTAATATTATATATAGTTCATGGTCTTATGAAGAGCTAGGCCTTCCATGTTTTATAATAACTGTTTTTTCCGTATTTCGCCAGGTTTTTGAGGAATCAAGCCAATTACTTGTCGTTAATCAGCTCGAAGTGGCGACCCTTGATTTTTGTTCTTACAAAAACAGGCCTAAGTATATTGAAACCGTTCTTCCTTTCTCTTTTTTCTTTCTTCTTTCTTTCTTCTCCCGCGGAAAGTTAGGGAATTAAACCCGAACCTCACGGTCTGTTAATAACTTTAGGCGTGTTACGCTGTTTTGTAGTTCAGATATTTCAGGCGTAATAACTTGAAACCTGAGATTTATTGAAACGTTGGAACGTATAGGTCATCTTAACTGGCTCATGGATTTTATAAAGGAGGGTTTTAGTATAAGTACCACCTTTCTAGGGTGGTAAAATAAGAAAAGATAAGTAAGCTAAAAACGTGGACAAATTCGGCAGTACAGATAATACTTAAATAAAAATAATATTATTACAATTGAAGAGAATTTACTAAAGTTTTTTTATTTATTTGATTAATCGCCTCTGTGTTAGATGTTAGATTTAACGCGTGAGGCCCCGGGATTCATATTCGGCTAGGGCAACTTATTTTTATGAGCTTTTTAGGTAAAGTTATGTTTTAGTTTATGTCTAAAACATAACTTTACCCCATATTAGATATGCGTCCGATACAGCGACGGACTTGTCCTGGGACCGTGACCTAATACAGTGGCTAATCGTGGCTGCAGATATGTAAACTTTTCCAACCCCTGCGGTGATATGGACGTAAAGATATATATATA
>DVZL01007763.1:0-10589 GCA_018236625.1 Lasaia peninsularis
CAGAGGCGCACATGCCGCGGCACCCGGACCTCGGTGGATCTTGTCGACCGAGACCGAGGGGCATCACTGTTGTCGATAACTTCATCGATATAAATATATTTACATGATACAACCGTAAATGAGTTATTTCTCACACTGACGATATTCTAAAAATGTTAAATTTGGTTTATATCTAATTATTTAGTTTATCGTAATATTAAGTTAGTAGATCTTTTTAAAGTCAAAAAAAATAATAAAAAAATGACAAAAATCTCGATCAAGTCTAAGTCAACTTAAAGTCAAATCCGTTTGTCCAACTACCGGTGGGAGTGTTGAGATAAATAGTACAAACCTAAGTAAACACTTATTATGACCTTATAGTAAGCTGAGATATATGAGTATTTAAATCAAAGACAAATCGTGAACATTGTCGGAACTACAAAATCGTATTTATTTATTATTTCATAAAACGAACTTAAATAATCATTTATATCATCAGCTTAAAATAAAAATATAATTTTATGCATAGTTTTTTATAAACCTAAACACACACTAAAAAAGTCGGATATCACCATCATTGGCCGCAAAAAATGTGGCATAATAACTACCGACATCGATTGTGATGCACGTGCGCTTTCTGCCAGTATCGATTTTGTTGGCGGCAAGGATGCACGTTTTGATTTTGATAATTTATTTTAATTAATATAAGGTTGCAATTTGTTAACATTAAGGTGTTTTATTTTTTTTCTCATACGACACGTATTTATGGTAATCAATAACTTAACAATGTCGTAAATCGTTCAGACAATCAATCATAATTTTTGGACCAGCAACAATGTCGATTGTGGCACTTCTGGCAAATCGCAATTGGTTTTATTGCATTAAAAATGACAGAAGTGACTTTTCTCATATTTACACATTAAATGTCTGCTACTTTTTATGTTAGCTTGAACATAAACAACTTAAACAGTATTATTCTAAACTTTCATTCTCCTATTTAAAATTAGTTATAGCATTATTTAAAAATGTTACATGCAATTTACACTTTGAATCGCTCTCCTGTAAAATTGATGTTTTACACATACGACAATAAAATAAATGTCACGGTCGAAATTTTAGGTCGAGTAAAAAAGTTTATTTGTATTTTTATAACAATGCAAGTCCTGATTAAAACTGTTTTAAACTGGTTCAAAGAAAATATTTTCTTAACTATTTTGAACGTCTATTAATTTGTCAATATCAAATGTAATGCTCTCAGTTACATGGGAATAAACAGTATTTTATAAAAAAAAACATTAAATAAGTTTACGATAGGAGTCAATTTTTATAAATTTTATATGAATAGTACAAGCAAATACATAAATTCATATAATTAACATATATTTTAGTATCATAAAAACATATACATTCAAAAACCGTACTAACACTAAAATATTAAAATAAAAAAGGCCTAATCATTTCAACCCCGCCAAATGTTATCGATATGAAGTGTTCGCCTCGCGGTGGGTCATCCCTATTCGGGCCCACCTGCCGCCCGCACCCCCACGCTATATTTTATTCCACTTAATCGTCCTTTCCGTTATAATGCCAGAGGTTTTTTATCCTATACTTAAAGCAAATATTCTTGTTCCTATAAACTACAATGTTCAACCGCCCTATTAACTATAATAGACACTTTTAATTGAGAATCTATAAAAGGTTTCGCGAACAGACTAGCCATATATGGGAGAAACATTCATCATGGTTGCCGTGGTTCTCATCTGCCCAATTAATAAAAGTTGACTGTAAGGAATGGACGTGGACGGACCAGCCGCCTGGCAACCTTCTAGTACCGGTTCTCTGCAGCTGAAACACCGTCGCGATCATCCGCTAAACATTTTATTTTGATTCACTTGTCGATACTAGACGGAGTTGTTTTTGTCCTTACAATTCTAGCTCTTCCATTATTTTTTTTATAGTATAAGACAACGAACAGGCACATGGGTCTCCTGATGGTGAGAGACAACCGTGGCCTATAGACACCATAGATGTTGTAGGTGCGCCGCAGCCCTGTGGTCGGGTTGTTAGACCTTATGTGCAAGTCTACCGGCTACCCTATCCGACCGACCGGAACACGACAACGTCATTATGGCGGCAGGAATAGGTAAGGCGGTGGATCCGTACCCGGGCGAGTTGCTGCACAGCACTCTACCACCAGTGGTCATGTGGTAGTAATACCCGCCTGGTAGGAAGACCCGGACCAACACGAGGTAAACGGTAGCATATCTCTAACACTTTTATCGCCATTTCGTTGAACAAATAATCATTATACTAGTATTCATTAAGAGATTAAAACCTATCAGTGTATTTATGACATTTCTGGACTTGTTTTTATGCATATAAATTCTACCATTTTTCATACTTATACGAAGGACATTTAAACTGAATGAAACTCCTTTTTATCATTATATTATCTTAATTAAACTTCCTTAATTATTTTGGATAAAAAATAAGTTGTAACTTAAAATATATGTAAACAAAATCCAAGCGCTATTTATTGATTTCATACTTTACAACACAATTTAAAAAAGCGCATAAAAACAACATTTAGCACAAAAGACGGACTTATCTCTTAGTCTAGATTTCTTTCAGCAAACCAAAGTGAAGCTGTGACCGAACAATTGAATCATGTAATTAAACAGGAACATGCAAGACAGACTATAATGAGACAATATATACATATCGTAAAAACTTAATTTACAAACATTATTGTGTGAATGCTTTTTCTTTTAATTGATTTTCAAAGCCCAAGCAAAGAAGGACTATTGTGGAATGTGGATATCATGATCATTCAGAGGAAGATATCCATAATTGAACAAGGAGAAAGGAGAATTTTAATAAATCTAGAACTGAAATATTGCTCTTCTGTGTTTTAATGGACTCAAAAAAATAATTTGTCCTAAAATGTCAAAACAATCAAAAATGTCTAATTATTTTATGTGTCAAATATGTCATTTAGGAAATTAACAAAAAAGAAAAATTTTTTTTAGACTTATAGACATAGATAACTATGTAAATTCTAAAGTTCCGATATTAATACAACCAAATTTTATACCGTAAATCCTAACACTATCAATATTTTTTATTGAAACCGATCTAGGATGTCATTCAAAGTGATGGTTAACCATTTTTTTGTGTTGAACTTGATAGAAATTTGGATAAAATATAAAAACAAGGAGAGAAAAGGAATAATAAAAAGGTTAGGGCGCGTGCCAGAGCGACATGTGCACGCGAGTGACGCGGGGCAATAACGGGCCGCTCGCGCCACGCGCGCGCCGTTATCCACCCCTCGAGGAGTAACATTAATTTAGCGCTTTCACCGCTATATCTATCGCTTTATAACTGCCATACCTGTACTCTAAAATTATATTTTAATGTCTTAAAAATATATTATATTATTTCAATGAGTAAATTGGTGTAACAACATATTGTTTTTCAATATACATAGTATGAACCTCTACGCCTCTGTGATCGAGAGTAGCCGGTGGCCGACTTTGACACATGTGGTCACGGATTTGATTTCCGGGTAGGCCAACTTGTTCTTATGAGGCTTTTTTTAATTTATCTGAAAAACTTAACGTTGGTTGAGATTAAGTTGTTGCCCAATATATCGACGATATTATATACGAATTGCCACCTGCTACATCCTGGGATCTAATATCATTGACTAATCGCGGGGTGCATATGTACCTCTGCCTACCTCTTCGGGGATATGGCTGTGACAATATTTAGTTGTTTTTTAAATTACTTGTATCATGCCACCATCTGGTTAGCTATGCATGGTAAATATCTCAGGTGCCTGTAGTCTATTTCATACCATCAGGTAATCTGTCTATTCTTTTTTGTCTTCCAAAAATAAATATCCAATCATAATACTTTAAATTTGTAAATTAATAATCACGATTTTATTATTAAAAGAAAGTTGTCGCATGAAATTATAAAATAATAATACTTTTATTTAAGAATAATAATAACAGATTTAATTAATTATTTCTTATTAAAGAAGAAAATAGGTGTTTGTTTAATCTGTCATGATAATAAAAAGCTGGTGTATATATTTATCTCTGTTTTTTTTTTTATTAATGTAGTGCTTTATATAGCGAATGCAGCGCTGTATCGATAGCACTGCCTCCGAGACACGCCGCGCGGCGCGCTTACTGAAGCACTTCCCCTGAAACCATACATTTCCTGTAACTGGACACTCGTAAAGCAGATTAGCTGCCTAATTAAATTTCCCGAGATTGCGATTACAAGGGTTTAATCGAGTGTGAAATAGCCTTTAAAATACTACTCAATACTCATATTTATCGTTTAAAAAGCCCTATTAATGAAGTAGGTTTAAATTTTTCATAATTACGTTAACAAATGTAGTAATTACTAAATGTTTTTTATGGGATAAGACAGCGAATACTACGAGATAACAGTGGCTTTAAGACACCATATATGTTGTAGTTGCGTCATTATCCTATAGCCGGGCTGTTACGTCTGATGTGCAAGTCTACCGGCTAACCTAAACTCCGGACTGAAACACGACTATACATATAATTATGGCAATAGGAATAGGTAAAGCGGTGTACTCGGGCGAGTTGCTGCACAACACTACTACCACTAATCTTATTTGTATCTGTGTTTCTGCATCACAAGCATACTTTTTACTTGAATTGATTTAATTTTTTAAGCCATTTATTACGAATTTCATTTATAATTGTTAGTAAGTCCAAGTATTAGTGTAAAGTTTATGAAAATCAATACACGAGTACACATAATTGCCGATGATTAATAAAATACATACAAAGTAGCTGTCAGATATGACCATGTAAATAAATCAATACAAATGCCATATGCGTACATTACATACTTACTGCATTTCAATTTTTGATTGATCTCAAACAAAAATAAATGAAATAAATAAATAAATATCATCACGCTTATATCCCCGAAGAGGCAGGTAGAGGCAACTAATGCTTAACTTATTTTTTAATAACAAAGTCGTGAAAAATAAATTAATTTAAATTAATTTAAATTTAAATTAATTTAAACCAATTTAAAGAATCTAGGTTGGATATTTGAATAATGTAGGACTTTTTCACGCTTATAAGACAAAGAAGAGCAGACAGATTTCCTGATGGTAAGAAATACGTGTCGCCTATATGCATCCAAGATATTACCACGCTAGAACTAGAGGCTGGCACAATAAAAATCAAACACAAGTAACTTAAAAAATGAATAAATATCGAAGGAGTAGGTAGAGGTACTTACATATGAGTCTACGATTAGCCAACTAAGGAAAGAAATATTAGGTCCCTTGATGTGACAGACAGCAAGTCCGTCTCCATATCAGACACACCTACAATTTCAGGCAAAGTTATATTTACTATCATCATTTCAGCCAATATAAGTCCACTGTTAGACATGAGTCTCCTCCATGATGTGTATGATGGAATTCATCGCGACTGGTCTGATCCTACGATATTTACCAGACAAACTGAAAAATCTCATAGAACAAGTTGCTCTATCCGGAAACCGAACCCGGGACCACGTGTGTCAAAGTCAGACACCAACTATCCTCAACTACAGAGGCAATCTCCGAGTGATTTAAATTATGTACGTGATAAATATTTATATCCCGTCATGAAACGGCCAAGTGCTATGGCACTTGACATGCAGAGCATGGGTTTCAAAAGCATGTGAATACAAGATAGAGTACGCGAATGACTTGCCAGTATGGTCACCAACATCTTAGCTATTTCTGCCACCATAACGTCAGTGCTTGACATTGTCCTATTCCGTCTTAGAAGGCAGAATGGTCGAAAAACTTCGTTAAATGTAGGATGATAACTTGCACGATAACTTTTATGGTGTGAGTAAGTAAAACCTGTAAGTCTTTCTTATCATTAAATATTATAAAACAAAGTCCCTTTTTTGTCTGTCCCTATGTATGCTTTTAAATCTTTAAAACTAAGCAACGGATTTTGAAGCGGTTTTTTTAATAGATACAGTGATTTAAAGGAAGGTTTTTATATCTGTAACATATATAGTATACCCGTGCGAAGCCGGGGCGGGTTGCTAGTACCTAATAAAGAATTTTGTGCTCTCTGCTCAATTCTTAGAAAAAAATATTAGTAAGCGTTACTTTTGGACCGGAACATGACAATGGTAAGTATAAAAAGAATAGGAAATTTACTAAACTGAGCGAGCTGTTACCGATTCTACCATACAATATCTGACGCATGAGCTGTATAAATTTAGTTTATTTTGCTATAAGGCGATGAGGTCGTAGCATCCAAACATCATAAAAAGTGCTTCTTATAGCATGTTAGGTAAAATATGAAATATTAAAATAGTCATTATCGGAATGAATTGTTCTATTATAATTGGAGATATAAATAATATTATATTATGTTTGTAATACAAATTTATGTATATTACCAAAATTAATATCCGATAATGTACCGAAAATATTCTGTTACAGAAAAATCTTCCTAAGTTTACTTCTAATCTAAAACTCCGCCCAGCGCTACATCGGACCAATGATAGAGTCGGGGGCGGGGCGAGTTTTGATTTGGGTTTCACTGTTCTCTGATTTTCTTGTTTAAACATATGTACAAATAATTATTAATACAACTATCTATTTTAACAAAACAGTACAATAATAATCTAATTTACGAACAATAATTATCGCGAGCGTAATTGACAACATATAGAGACGCCATAATATCGTTTGTCAGAATTTGTAAATAATTTTTCAGTGTGTCCATTGTAAATAGAGAACAAGCAAACAATTAGCTCGTACCAGCAGAATGTGTCGCGAGACACCTGTCAAGTGGCTGTTTTATCAAATCATTTCTTCATGCAGCCTCCGGTCGACCTGGTGTTTTTTGTCAGTTTGTAAAAAAAGGAACGTTATTATGGATATGTCGGGTAGGTCGGGCGCGCGAGCCTTATTTCAGTCAGGTGCTGGACGCCAAACGCGAAGCACCGCGTGCCGCCTGTAACCCGCGAAGCCTTCGGATTTCGACACGTCGGAACGCATCTCTGAACTTTTATATCGTAGTAATAAAAGCAAACATGCTTTTGTTTTTGTACGGAAATTAATAATTCCGTGCAATCTTCTGTGATTGAGTGCCCGAACCAGAAGGACTTCAGTTTTTTCAGGTAAGTTCGATTAAAATTTTTGAATACATTTAAAATTGTAAATATTATGAGTATATAAATTAGTTTTAAAATTGAATCTATAATCTAATATCACATATGTTTAGTTTTTTATTATAATATATCTAGAATATTATTCTTAAATATACTCACCTAATATAAATCTAATTTATATGGGATTTTAACCTATTAATTAGTAAACTATATATAAATAAATATCAGCGAAATATAAGAATATTTTTAAACTTATCTTTTTTTTTTTGTTTATCTTATGTTTAGAACATTATTGTATAGGTATATTGTATTTGAGTTGTTTTATTTTTATTAATCTATTTTTTTCTAATTTATTTTTAAAATAACCTATTTTCTTTATAAAACTGTCGTAATTGAATTAAGATTTTAATGCATAATTAAAAAAAATGAATGTTAAAGTTTGTTATTGGGCACCTATCATAATTCATTTATCTAATACATAGGTACATGTATGTATTGAGATTTTACGTTTACGCTTGTCTCTGTTTATTTGTACATTTGGTAAATCAAACAATCATATAAATAGTTATGAAACTGGATACTTTACCTATTAAGTGAACTGCTGACAAACTTCGGTTTTCTGTTTATTAGTATCAAATCAAACTATAAAGTGTAAAATATCGTCAAGTCCATATCCCCGAAAGAGTGGGGAGAGGTACATATGCACCCACGATTATCCGACGTTATCAGGTCCCACTATGTGACAGGTGACAAGTCCGTCGCCAGGTCGAGCACAAATCCTGGGTTTCCTCACGATGTTTTGCTTTACAGTATGAGCACCCAGATAAAACACTTAAAATAGAACAAGAATTGAAGTCCGAAGATTTTAATTCAAAACTAATTTTGTTAATAAAATCTCATCTATATTTTGTAAATGTAAAATAACATTTACAAAATATAGATGCGTAACTTCACATTAAATATAGAGCGTATATTAGTAATATTTCTACCCACTAGATCTTAACCTAATTATGATGAATTCTGAAAACATTACATCCCATAAGTAGACAGTAATGGATTATAATATTTTTTAAGATTCATATCCAAATATATCTAGGTTTTTACTACACTGCAGCTGGGTAGCTATTTCGGTTTATTTAGGTTGTTTCTCGAATTTAAACGTAGAAACTCAGGATTTTTTTTTATCTTCGTCATCGCTAAAAACCACATATTCTTTTCCGCGATCCCTAGCCAGCGTTTCTTACATCAGCCTCTCACTGTAACTTCTAGGAGCTTGAACCAATTTGGGTATTTCTTTAATAATAATCCTTAGTGACACTGACTTTTGTTCCTCATAGCTACAGGGATAATATTTTTCGCGCGTACTCTACCGAACTTTGCTCGGTGTTTTTTTGGTACGTCATGTTTTTTTGGAATTTAGCTTCCTATTTTAATGATATTGAAGGAGGTTTTTATGCAATGAAAACATGATTAATGGCCGTTTTCAATAACCTATCAACGATAAGACTACCGTAACCAGGCACCCACTGTTATTAACAAAAATATCGTAGCAACAAAACTCTGGTAAGCCTAAGATAGGTTATTGAAAACGGCCATAAAACGACATTTTCTGAAAATACAACCCAGCTAAATCGATTTATCGAACCCGAGACCCCCTAAGTACAAAATTTCAAGAAAATCGTTGAAGCCGATTCCGAGATCGTTGATATATACATACACTTTATATATACAATAGTTGTTCATTTAAATGTATTAGTTAAGTATGGTAGATAAATAATAACTTTTAACTTCATATCCTCTGAAACGATTTTATGATTTAGGTTCAGTATACCAATTTATAATAATAATAATAATTACAGCTTATATAAGTAAAAAATCATTAAATTAAAAAATCCGGTTAAGTGCGAGTCAGACTCGTGCACGAAGTGTTTCGTACTCTTTTCGATAAAACATCAAAATAAGGAAGCTATTGTTATTGTTAAAGCGGCAACAGAAATACATCATCTATGAAAATTTCAATTAGTCTAGTAGCTAGCGATAGTCTTAGTAATAGGGTCCCGTTTTAACCCTTTGTGTACATAACCTTAAAAATGGCAATTATAATATTTCTTTGATATTATATGAGTGTCAAATGAAGGGGTTCAAAAATAAAAAGGTATATGATAACCACAATACCTATTCACACGTTCGTAGAGTCGAGGTTTTTTAATAATAAGCTTATTAAAATTGTATAGCGATCGGGTTTTTTGTTTCTTCATAATATATTTGCATTCTTCTATTCTATTAATATTATAAACGGGAAAGTTTGTAGGTATGGATGGATGCATGGATGTTTGTCACTCTTTCACGTTAAAACTACTAAATGCATTTGAATGAAATTTTACAATAATCTACCTCATACATCAGAATATTAAATAACTTAACCGCACCGACTAACCGCGAGACTCGGGTTCAATTCCCGACGGAGGCAGACATTTGTGCGATGAACATACATGCTTGTACTTCTGGGTCTAGGGGTTTATAAAATTTATTCTTGTATCTATTAAGTATTTCTATGTATTAGTATCGTTGTCTAATATAATTTGCTTACAATGGGGTATTGTATTTAAAATGATCTAAATAATTAACTACCGGTAAACATAAATAACCAAAGAGATGTTTCATAAAATTAATAATAACCACTTGTAATTTATTTTATGGAAAGAAAATATAATTATGAACATAACTATCAAAATATTATTATAGACACAACGCACGTTGTAATTTAATCAAAATAGAAATAACTAGTAATAATGTTTTATTCTTATAAATTATATTTAGACAATAAATGTATACATTACTTATTTACACATCAGTAAAATCACAAACATAAAAAACAAAACAAGAATAGTCGCCTATGTGGTCGAGCTGAGTGTTCGACTTTGACACACGATGTCACGGGTTCGACTCCCGAGTAAGAAAAGTTGTTTTTATAACTTGTTAACTAGATAGCACAAGTTGCTCCACCCGGGAATTGACCACATAGGCGAATAAGATTTATCCACCCCCAGATGCGGAAACACAAATAGGTATTCTTGTTAATCACAAAAACATCTATTCTCGCCATTGCATCGTTCCCCGGAATCGAACACGAGCCCGCAGTTTGTAATTCAATAAACTAAAAATTAACCACTTTTAGTAAGCTTTTACTTATATTGTTAAAAATCATATTACTAACACGTAAAATAAACAATGAGGTCGCGGGTTAAATCTTGGGTAGGGCAACACCCGGAGATCCAACCTGCGACCTCAAAAAAAAGTTTTTCCCCGTGTTGGTCCGGGTCTTCAATGTAGAATAGACCAACTGCTTTCCTACCAGGCAGCTCGTAAGAGGCGAGCGAAGGTTAACTGGGTTACTATCAACATGACCACTGGTGGTAGAGTGC
>DVZL01007764.1:0-10588 GCA_018236625.1 Lasaia peninsularis
AATGTCTGCCCTTTGAAAGTTGTCTGTATTATTAAAATAATTCACGCGGGCGAAGCCGCGGGCGGACAGCTAGTTTTTTATAACTTTAAATTTTTATTGATTGGCACGACATTCATAATAATGAAACTTACTTAGACATAAAAATGAAACTTTAATAATATAATATGCGAAATATTAGTTAGTTCTATGAGAAAGTAGCCATGGATTAGTTGTGAATTCTAGAAGACTACTTAAGTTTCTAAATTGTAATTGTAATTTTATTTTATTTAAAATTAGACTTAATAACTTGATTTAGTTAAGCAGGGGTACCTACTTATGCACCCTTGATTAATCAACGATATTAGGTCTGAGGATGTGACTGGTAACAATTCTGACGCCATTTCTGACACAAATCTTATTCCAGGCGATGTTATTTTTTTAGATAAACTGAAAACACACAAGAACTTGCCTTATTCGGGAATCGAACCCGGGACCTTGTCAGTGTCGTACTCCGACTTTGCATACAGACTTGCATGATATATTATTAAAATTTAAGAAAAGTAAAAAATATTAATACGTGAAGAAATAAATTTAGACCCCTTTTTACGAAATTGCGCGGACGTATGAACTTTGAAACACATAGTTTATGTGTAGGAGAAGTGCAGAACGCTAATATTTTTAAAAAATAATGCTATCATATCAACTATCAAGGTAGGCACATTAAAAATGAGTCATTATACACACCACGCACTTGACACACACCAACACAAGTTTATGTTACACGCACACATACTCAGTTGTCAAATTATTTGTTTTTATTTGTCATTTAATGTTTTTTAAGGTTTTATATTTCCGAATATAACGTTCAAGGACATTTAGTAAACGATTAAAGAGTTTTTACAAAAAATCGTTAACTAAATTATCACAAAATAACGTCTTATAATATAATTTTTTCATGGTCGAATTTCGGGCAACCACTAATTATTATGTTTATTTCCTTGTCGCCGATACCGTAAAGAACTTGACGTCATGGATACATAAAAAATACACAGTGTGACAGATAATCAATTTTAATCCTGGACATAGATAAACAAACATTCGGGTACACGTTATTATTGGAATCGTACAATTGAAACCAGATTTTATAAACTGGTTGCTTTAAAGAATCGACCTAATTAATTCCACAAACAAAAAATGCTCCACTAATTCGATCTACGCTGAATGAATGAGGAACAGTGTTTGCGCATTTCGTTACAAAGCCAACATAAGATGATCTGGAGGTTGACCTTTCAATGACGTACGTACTATCGGCTTTAAAAATAGTACCTATGCTTATAACAAAATAAAAAAAAAGTTCAGTTATAAAAATTTATTGTAAACGTTTATAAATCAACATTTTATGGTCATAAAAAAACTGTACCAAAACAATGCAGTTTAATAACTTTTATTTCTTAGTTTAATTGTGCCAAAGTCTTTCTTTACCAATCCAATTATAAAAAATAGTTGGGATTTTTTTAATGAAGTGTATAGGCTATGATAGGTACACCACTGAAAGACGTTTAGGTTAATTTTACAGTGAATAAAAATGCTGGTAACAGCGAGTACGGATATTTCAATCGTGCACTTTTATTTATTTTCATTAATTTAAAATCACGAACCCATTAGGTAATTACATTTTCATTTATTAATTGATTTATATTTATAAACTCATTATTAGAAATTATTGTACTACACCATCGACTTTTTTACACATTACAGTTTTTACTTGTTTCCGATGTAAATAATGTTAATTTCTAATAATATTTTTTATTAACTTTTGTACACGGTTTCGGTCGCGAACTAAATTTACTTAATTTGCATTTCCACTAACCCTTCAAAATTGAGATGAAAGATAGCTTATATCTCTATCCGAGTGTTGATCTATTCCTCGCTTAAAATTCATTAAAAGTGGGTGAGCAATTTTGACGTGAAAACTGAACACACACAATTTTTCAATTGGATTTATAGTAAATCGAACAAAATTCGAGTTTAAAGACAATAAGTTCAATTCTTCAATTTATCCTGAAGACAAATGTCGTAAAACATATTTTAGTATATAGAATTAATAAACATACAGAAACTGAGTTTTCAATTTATTACATGGATTATTTTAGCTAAGTGTACACACTATCGAATAATAATTTGTAAGTTGTAAGGTCATATTAAATTATCTCACCCGCGTAGTTAACAACGCTAAAAAGCAGTTCCACGTTTTACTAGAAATTTACTATTTCTAGAGAAATAACGGAATACTTCAAGACTTTCTAAAAGTGGAGTGCTATATAAGAATAACCCAGCAAGGTAACTACCACATTATATTTTCCTACCACCGCGGCACCGTAACGTTTGTGATCACCGTTTTTGTGTTTTGGTTTCAAGAGAAGAGAAATAAGGTCGAAATTATTCTACTCTACTAGCGTTTTCTTTGTTTTCATTTGATATTTTTTTTATTACTTTATGTAATTTTAAAAGTATTAGGTATAATATTGATTGCCTGATGTGAAATGATAACCATTTTATCCCTACTAGTCCCTAAAAGAGGGTATGTTTTTATGCAATATGTCGGAAAAATATCTGTGTTATGAAAATATTTTACGGGGGTGATACCGCGTGCGGAAAGCTAATAATTTTATATACGGATTCATTTTCTAATCAATATTCATAAAAATTAAAAACGCAAAACTCGAGAAAGGCTAAAGTAATTTATTTTTTGTTTTGTTTGATGAAATCTGAGAAAAGTGCTTATAGAAAAAGCCTGGGACAATTTCAAGGGATATAGGAAAAAATTACCGTAATGTATATCATACGAAGTGTAACAAGATGTTTATATCAGGCGATACGAAATTTACCGGGTTAGCTAGTATGTATTTATCCTAAATTTCCTCACAATATTTTCCTTCACTGAAAGAGTACTCGGAAAATGTAATTAAGTTAGAAAAACTCAATGATACATGGCGGGTTTGAACCTGGACTACCAAAATGAAAGTCCGGCACACGTACCACTAGGCCACCGAGGCGTGCATAATAGTTTAGTGTCGATATTGTTATAAAGACTTGCGATTCTCAAAAAAAAATTACTAGTGCATACTTTAAATAAAAATATATACCAAGATGGAGTCTTTACTATACCTATTCTAATATATTATGTAGATTAAATTTAGAAAATTTACATTTCAATTCCAAAAGTGGCAAAACATTTTTGGACATGTAAACACACGGGGGAAATGGTTAAAAACTTTCCAGCTGCAATATCGTCCACAAGGAAAACTTCAATCGCATTGTTATAGAGGGTTCTTTGAAGTAGAACACAAAGCATTTTGTTTATTTGCTGTATAAGAGTGTTACGGCATGCACCTTTCGTGTCAGAGCAGTGAAAGAGATTAGAAATAGTAATGGTAGAGGTGTTAGAGTTTAAAATACACGCTTGGTTGATGTTTAACTAATGATCTACATTCTATGTTATCTTTGAAAACAAACAATTCAACAAATTATTTAATGTTTAATGAAAATAATACTCATTTCGAAAGTTTTGAATTAAACCATCAAATGTCTATTTTTTTGTTTCTCTAAAAGCTTAATAGACTCACAATATTATTACTTATTAAGTCAGTTTTAGGGTTCCGTACCCAAAGGACAACAACGGAGCCCTGTCTGTCTGTTTGTCTATCTATCTATCTGTCATCAGACTATATCTCGTGAAACGTGACAACTATACATGTAAAATTTTCACATTTGATGTATTTTTGTTGCCGCCAAAACAAAACACAATACAAAAAGAGCTTCAGTTTAAGAAATATGTGATTTTGATTAAGTTATATACTTAATGAAAAATATTTATTTATTTATTTATTGCTACCCCAAGTTATGTTTAGTCAAATATCATTTAAGTGATAGTATTTTTTCTTTTTCCAGTAAAAAGTAGTTGTAAAAATAATATGTAGGTTGAAATAAAATCAGTTTTAAAAATTATCACATTTATTTGTAATAAATAAATTCTTACGAAGTACAATAAGACTAAATAAATATCTTTTCATTTGCTTATCTATTATGAGGTTCGGAGAAAATTTTGCAGACTTCAAATCGGGTTCGACATATTCTGTAGTTTGTTACTAGGTTTGGGAGCAAATTTACTCTTTTTATACTAATATTTTATCACTTACTTACAGATTTGTTTTTATTTATATACACAACAGTTTCTCGTGGTTGCAGGAAGAAAAAATATACGAGCAGTAGTAAATAACCCAAAAACATACCGGCGATTGTCACAATGGTAATATAATTTTTCCACCAACTATGCAATCTGTTATCAATAGTCGCCCATAGGGAGATAAATACAACAATCTCCACTGTGCAGACTATAAACCAAAACACATGCCACACACGGACGTGGCGAAAACGGATCTTAAACTCCATCAAACAAAACAAATATATGAATGCGAGGAATATATAGAATGATCTCCTCAACGTACTTGCTTGGGGGACTACTAAAAATAGTAGCATAACTTGGTAATGAGAAAACAAAAGAATGATTGCAAGAAATGGAAAAAAGTTAATAAAAGCTGCAATAGAGAGCAATCTTGCTACAAATAATGAATACCATCCTAAAAAATGTACTAAAGCTGCGGTTGCATCGTGAGGTTCTAACCCGCGCATGTATGCTCGTGGAACGCGCCTGGGGAGATCAGGTTCATCTTGTATTACTTCCCAATGTTTCCTACGAGGTGGTGCTGATAACCAAGTCGGTATAGACTCAGCGTTTTCCATTAATCTCTCAGCCCAAACAGCTATAGACCCTGGTCTAGGTGCGGGCATAGACGGTGGAGGTGGAATATACACATTCTCAATTGTATATTGTGTATCTCGTCTACGTGGTGCTACTCTATCTATTATAGATATAGGTCTGACATATTCATCATCACTATCCAATGCATCGATTTGAGATACAGGAGGAATATAATCAGAACTGGTATCAGAATTTAACGATGAATCGTCATAGCGCATGCCTTGATTTTCTGAATTTCTCGGTGAAAATTGTATTAAATCACTGACAATTTTATCGCGTTTGTTATTTGAATTTAGCGAAACTGAAGACTCCCTTTTTTGTATTTGTTCATAAATAGTTTCCTGAGTGTCCGTAGCTTTTTCTTCTTCGGTTTCGGCGTTGATGTCGTCATTTTTTATGTTAATGTTCCAAGGATATTTGCGTCCACATATTTTTTCCCTTTCAAATCTTCGGTACAGAGTGGCTGTGCTGGCCATACGTAATGATGACACCACTAAGCTCACCGCTTGCATATTAACTGAAATGATGTAAGACCAATTAGTTATTGAAACTTAAATAGATATGTTTCCACAAATACGCACAAAACCTAAATAAATAGGTATCTACATTATAAAAATAATGACATTACTCCTGTTATTAGCGTCATTTATAACTAAAATTCATGCATATATTTTTTTGAAAATCTGCACCCAAGCCCTTAAAAGAGGGGGTAGGTAACTAAAATTTGGCACACAGACTATTAAAATACGAGCGGAGCCGCGGGCAAATACTGGTGCTATATAATTACTTCCACACATCATTTACACATTTTTGGGTTTACACTATTATATGTTCGCGTTAAGAATACATCCAATGTTTCATCCGGAAAATAGTAAAAGTAGTTTTCTTTTCTTAAAATGTTTTCGGATTATTCTGAGTATGCATTAATTTTCCCGGCACTGAAAAGTGCTACTTATCACATCAGGGCCCTTAATACCTTGGCTAATCGTGATGTTCTAGTATATATACTGGACTTATGATTTGTGGATATACTAGCACACCTCTGGCTGTCCCTTCAGAGATAATAGGCATGAAGGTACTTTTTGATCAATTACATCGATTGGTGGATGGACCAACGGGTAACGATGAAATAATGCATTCTTAACGCGAACGTATTATACTAGTTACAATACGAATATTACTTTTATCAAAATTGGGATTTTCAAAATTCGCCATCATATCCAAAATATTGATGATAGAGTGAGGCGCTGAATGTATGAAAGCTTGCAGAAACAGATACAATTCCATTGGAGATGGTTCACGAGCTTTTAGTATGGCTTCTCGAGTTCTGTCCTTGTCTTCCACTCGGGATGAACAAACTGCTTCTATCCACCAAAATACCAGGTAACAGTATCTGCAAAAATGTTTCCAGTTATCTGAGTACAACCCTGTTTATAGTTCCAACTTCCAAATAAATAAACCGGCCAAGTTTAAATATTATGTAATTAATTCTGATTTTTGTTGGTATAGCGGCAATAGAAATACATTATCTGTGATTCTAACTTTTAAGCTGTCATAGTCCATGAGATATAGAGGTGACAGACAAACAGATGGACTGCGAAGTCTTTGTAATAGGGTTTCGGTTATATAATTTGGAAACGGAACCCTAAAAACGCTGATTGATTGGTAATTATTGTAAAATATTGTATAGGTACCAGCTGTGCCCGCGACTTAGTCTGTGTTTATGTTTAATTATTTTATTTTATTCATTTCTAAACTAAATTCTAAAATAAAAGTAGTCTAAGCCGTTGCTTTTTAAATTAGCTGTTTGCTAGTGAAAATCCCGTCAAAATCGGTCCAGCCGTTTCAGAGATCAATGGGTACACACAGACAGACAGATAAAAACTCCAAAAAATGTTGTTTTGTTATATGTACTTCCTATCAGTGCCCGTGGCTTCGTACGTGAGTTATTCCACAATTATATCCTGATAAATAGTGACTTACATCAAACAAGTCAAATTGTAGTCTATTTATAAGCTGAATTTTATTAAAATCGATTCGCTGGTTTTGACTTGAAAACGTTTACATACATGCCTTTTGAAATAGAAAGCCTAAACATTACGGTTTATTCAAATCTTACTCACTTGTTTTTTTTTTCACAATAATTGTTTTTTTTAATTATATTTGCACTATATTTTCATATTTACACTGCTTTACATATTTACTAGCATAGATAATTATCATGAATATATGCGTATTAAAATATCATAATTTGCAAAACTTTTACCAACCTTCCAATGGCAACTACGGGAAAAACAAACACCCCTCCAATTTGTTTTAATATCCACACTAGGTCATTATTTTGTATGTTTACAGAACATGCGGAGTCTTCAGTCTGGAGACCAGGTGGTGGTGAAGCTAATGTGAAGATCATAGCCAGAAGCGCCGGCAGCACCATCAGGATGAGACAAAAAACTGCCAACCTATTAACCACAAAAATTAAATTAAAATATATATTTTCACGCCCATTTCTCCGAAGGGATAGGCAGATGTACATATGCACGCTTGATTCGTCGAGGTGGCAATTCCGTCCCAATTTCGACCTTATGTTTTTCAGATAAACTAAAAGAACTTATCAGAACTAGTTGCCCTACGTGGGTATCGAGCCCAGGACCTCGTACATCAAAGTCGGACACCTACACCACTCGACCACAGATGTGACCACAAGGGGACGTAACCAGGAAGTTACTCAGTAAATATTCCATGCTGGTCTGGACTACATAAAAGTACCTATTATAACTTTGCTATCTATAATTAAAATAAAAATATATAATAAAGATATTTCTTATAAATGGCCCGAGACGTTAGAATTTTTGTCTGTCTGAGCCCCTGCCGCGATTCACGGTTCAGTAGCAGGTAGCCTATGTTCCGAGGGAGATTGTGGGCTACTGTTTATCTCGCTTACTTAAGGGGTTTCCGTGGTAAGTAAATAAAGTCAAAATCTAAAATTTGCTATAATTCATAAGTGTACCTACACTTAAATTAATTTTATTCTTTCTCTGTTTAAAATAACGTACTTTTTAGACTGTCCCGTATTTTTTTTTAACTTGTATAATAGGTATATAGTTAAAAATAACAGACATTAAGAATTCTCAACATAAATGGACCATCTAGCGTAACTTGGAAAACGTAGGTGCAGCTTTAGTGAACGTATAAAATTGTCGTGTTTTCTGTTTGTTAATCAATTATATCGATCGATACTATCTATGATATGAAGCGAACGTAAGTTACGTACATACGTATAAAGTTTATTTGCTATACAAAATTTAATAGTATTGGTACATTGATGGTCCTAATTAACGAAATAAACGAAAAAAGTACAACAAATCCTCTTAATTAGACGCATATTTAATTTAAGCCATTTAATGTCATTCCTTTTCACAGATTGCATATAGATTTTCGTTCCTTTTTGAAATAGTACCATTTGAAACGTCAATAACTTGTTTGATACTTTTCGAATTTGTCATTAGCCACCTTACAAAATAACAAAACGAAAACATAATATACCTCCTTACACAAACACGCTTGCTTAGGTCAATTTTTGTGTGGTCTATAAATAGATTTATTCATCTATACAAAGAAATTAAAAAGTGTCTATCTAACCGCTTTACTAAATGCGTATGTTCGAGTATGTTTACACGGTAAAAATACCAAAATAACATTTATAACAATTTTTGTTTGTCTGTCTGTTTGTTCCGGCTAATCTCTAGAACGGGTGGATTCATTTTGATGGAATTTTCACTTGCACGCAGTTGATGTAATAAGGAGTATCTCAGGCTACTTCTATTTAAGAACGTCAATTTAGAAATTTATAAATTAGAAAAAAAGGAGGGCGAGGTCGCGGGAACATCTAGATTTTTATGAGTTAACGGTTAAAATACGCAAAGGCTTCCCATGTTTTTAAAAATAAAATAAAAATCTTGTAATGTAAATTGAAATATGTTATATCTATCGTTACAAGGTAAAGTATATAAAAATTTATATAAAAAAAATCCTCACAAGATTGGACACCAAATATTCGTATTTAGATCTGTAACGATTGGCGATCCGACACATCACTATTAACAAGTAAGCTTAATATAAAGTTATTGGTATTAATTTACTCAAGTGTATCGGACCGCTTCACTGGCATTAGTTACAGTTAGCTATCAGACCAAAACTACTAGAAATTTTACTTACGCCTCATCTCCATTGTGAATGTGTTCATAGACCAATGCGAAATCAAAACAAATGACCATCAAATAGATGATCAAACCGCCACAAGATGGTAGCACTCGGTGGAACAGCAACGCCTGCCACGCCGGGACTTCCCACCCCAAAATATCACCAGATACCTCATTGTCCAATTCACATAGTACCATTACTACTGTATATCACTATTCATTTTCTTCATTACACTTACATTTTGTTCTAGTTCTTACTGTCATGACGCACAAGTATAAACTTGTGGTTTGCTTTGTTTAAGAAATGAGTAAATGGTATCTACCAGCGCCCATTGATAACGTAGATAACAGATAAGATATCTGTGGGCAATGAATCTAGGTAAACTTTAATTGTGGCGATATATTAGTGTTTCATTTTTCCTTTTTTTAAGTTTTAACCACAGGAGATTATCCCGATCCTTTTTAATATCAATTTAGTCATCTATAAAGGTATACTGGGATGATCTAATAATTTAGATTTCTAGGTTATATCATTATTACATCAGGCTCGGATCTTAGCTCCCCTCGCAAAAACAATTTACCAGCAATCGACCGATTTTAAAAGAGTAGGAGGGGGAGGACTCTCGTAGTTTGGCTAGCTGTTATTGTCAGTTTTAAGGTTAAGGCACGTACGTTTACTTAAGTATGTAGCTTAACGTGTTATATATGATTATTTATTTAATTATCTATGTATGTTGCTTATTTGCATTATCTGATTTACGATATAATAAATAATGTACTTGGATTTGTAAAAAAAATACCTTCACGCCTATTATCTCGAAGGGATAGGCGGAGGTGTGCTAGTATATCCACGACTCGTAAGTCTAGTACATATACTATAACAGCCACGATTAGCCAAGGTACTAGGGCCCATAATGTGATAGGTGGCAAGCCTATCGCTACTTCGGATAGGTACATTATGTAGATATGCTTACTTAAAATAATTTGAAAAACATTTAAGAAAAGATGCCCGACCTGGGAATTGAACCTGGGACCCTACGCGGCTAACGGTCTTAACAGGCGACAGTTGTACCTACCATTAAAACCATTATTGGATTACTTACACCAATGCCCTAATATCTATGTTATGTTATCTATGTTAAGTAATATCTATGTTTAGTCAATTTGTTTTAAGACTTTAATTGTGTACTAAATTAATATAAGCTTGTATGTGAATTAGATGTTCCTTATAATCTGTGTGTATTGGTCCAAAAAAGTAATAATCATTTATTTTTTTATTTGTGTGAATATTTGATTCGTTGTCACCACCTTGAACCTATAATTGCAAGGATTTAGTAATCAATTTATTTATTTCTATCCACAAACGATGGTTAAATAATTGAAAACTGCAAAAATCATGTTTGTTTAATATGTATACCAGCAAGCCGATTCACAATCAATTTTTAATTATCATTACATATTATTTGACATAACTAACTTTCCTTATATTAAAACTTTAAGTTACAGTTCTTGCAAAACTTAAATGTGCCTCGTACGAACTTCATTCTGTAGTCTTGCGCAGTTACATCTAGAAATACGTGTAGCG
>DVZL01007765.1:0-10588 GCA_018236625.1 Lasaia peninsularis
CGCCTCTTACGAGCTGCCTGGGTGGAAGGCAGTTGGCCTATTCTACAACGGAACCCGGACCAACACGGGGAAAATTCCCGACGATTCCCGACAGATACGGTCGATGGCATACAGACAAGCATTCATTTTTATATATATATATAAAAGACCGTAATATGTATCTATTTTAGTGATATATTCATTTGAATAATGTAAAAAGTGGTAGGTTTGCTCTTTGTCTATAAAAGGGTGGTAGCCAAGGGTGGTTCCAGGGCTGGGAGGGGGGGGACGCAGTGACGTCGCTTGAGCGTGTGAAAATTACATTCCGAGAGCTCCTCGCATATCTATCACTTGCAAATTTAACTTTAGTTTCTGAACGTCCCATCCCTGCGTCTATCTACAGTATACCTCATCTACAATCATCTATTCAAATAAATAAAAAATTGGAGTGTCTGTATGTAATATTAAAATAACCACTTATTACTAAGAGCATATGTATATTGACAAGATAAGTATATATAGGTACCAAAACAACATTTTTTTAACATTTTTATCTCTGTCTGTCTGTCTGTTTGTATCCGCTAATCTCTGAAACGGCTGGACCGACTTTTACGAACTTTCAATGACAGACAGCTAATTTTATTTTAGAAATGTACAAAATAAATTAATTAAATAAAAACGCAGACGAAATCGCGGCCACGACTAATATAATTACACAATTAAGAATATACATGACGTGGAAAGATTTTTTTTAAAAACTTCCTATAACCTCTGTGGTCGAGTGGACTCGGTGTCCGACTTTGACGCACGAGGTCCTGGGTTCGATTTCCAGGTAGGTTTGATCTATGAGTTTTTTCAGTTTATTTGAAAAACGTAGTTACCTAGGATTGAATTCATCCCCAATATGGCAATTATTCCAAATGGCAAACTTGCTAATTGTCAAATCAACCTAACATCTAATAACCTAATATTGTCGGCTAATCGTGGGTACAAATAGTGATATTATTGTTACTAATTTATTCGTTTATGTAGAAGTTTCTGCAATAGGAGGAAAACTTTGCTGGTGGTGCTTTAAATAAAGTATGACAATAAATGTTGTAGGATGTTGTAAGCTTTGTTTAAAAAATACCTATTTTTTATATAATTTGTTAAAATATTTTTTTTAAAAAGTAATTTGAATATTTTAATTTTTATTACCTCATATTTCTTTGTTTAATTTTTTAAAACTTCTCGTCATTTGAGAGCCTATGACCTCGTTAAAGCCCTTTTTATTTTATTTTTTTAATATTTTATTGTACACAAAAATTAATAAATCAAAAATATAGTATGGTAGAATTAGTTTTTAATTTTATTATTATTATTTTTTACGTTCAATGTTATTTGTATTAATTAATACAATTATTTTATTTTTTATATTTTTAATTTCACCATTTACATGTGACATTTATATTTATTATAATATTTTTTTGAACATTGTTAACTAGGTAAACCTTAAGTTTTGACATTTAAAAAAATGTATGCCATGTGTAGGTACTTACTTTGAATAAAAATAAAGAAAAAAGAAAGTGACAAAAGAAAATGCACATAAGGTTTTTTGGGGGCTTGGGCCAATTGATATAATCTTGAAAGATTCGGTTAAGTTTGAAGAGTACTATCATTATTTTTCTATATTATTAACATTATATTATACTAGCTTTGGGCTCGTGGTTACGCCCGCGTAAATTATCAAAGGGCAGAATTTTTTCCGACTTATAATACTTATTGCATAAAACATTCCCGTTTTTTTATGTAGTCGGTTAAAAAGTAGGCTATGTGCTATTCTCATGCATAAAACTATAGTGTTGTAAAATTTCATTCAAATACGTCCAGTAGATTTTTCGTGATAATAACAAACTATGTGTGAAAATTTTCATATTACATATACCCAAATATGCAAAAATAAGGATATCAATTGACATGGCGTTGATAGTGGGCCGTGACGTCACGTCATGGCATAGCGTTTTCGAAATTTGTGAGGGAATTTCAAAAATACTACTTTTAAAGAATTAAATTTATTCATAAAAACTTGAATATTGGCAAAAATATTTATGTGGCTATATTTCTCCTGCAATAAAAATTACATATAATTTTTTGGGCTGATTCTGAATCACATGCATATTGCCTATTTTAAACTTTTAATATTAACTTGGACATAAATATTTTTTGGTTTCATTGACATTTAAATTTTAATCTTAATTAATTGTTCACTTCGATTTTATTTTTGACAAGGTTTTTATATTCTGATATATATTTACTCGCATACCCACACATGTGTTTTTGTTTCTGTGACGCTGAATTGTATTAAAATATACCTCGGACCTACTCGTATATGGTTTATGAAGTAAGTAGTAAAGTTTTTTATGTTGTTATTTTTTAGGAGAATAAATAAATTAAAAAGTGAACTTTAATATTTAAAACTAGGGTTTTTAGGTCTGTTTATAGATTATTTCAAGAGATATTTAAAAAAATTAAATAAGTATTCAAATATTCAAAAAATACCTACATTTAATTATTTATTTTAAAAACGCTTATACCTAGGTTTACTAAAACTTAAGATCATTTTTATTGCTACAATCTGTTTAGTAGTTTCGGTATAAATCACGGTCAAGATATAAATAGACAAATAGATTGAAAATATTGTCCGTCGATCTGTCTGTCCTATTTTTTTTAAATATTTTAATGTTAGGAATTAAACAGCTTTATTACATGTATAGATTAATCTATATTATAAAACAAAGACGGGTTTGTTACAACACTTATAACTCGAAATCTACTGGACCGATTCTCATGGTTTTTGATTCATTAGATTTGTCTCTGCCCCAAATAGCAGAATACATGTTACAAACAATGAAAACTTGATAAATACATAGTTATGAAAGATGAATTAAGTTTTCCCCGTGTTGGTTCGGATTCCGTTGTAGAATAGTTCAACTGCCTTCCACCCAATCAGTTCGTAAGAGGCGAGCACATGGTCTATTGTCACCAATACTATGACATTGACTAAGTGGTAGAGCCTTGCAACGGCTTGCCCGGATTGGTACCACCGCCTTACCTATTTCTGCCACAATAGCGACAGTGCTCACCATTGTCGTGTTCTGGTTTGGAGGGTAGGGTAGCTCGTAAATTTGCTCCCGCAAGAGGCTTACCATCCCAGCTTCAGGTTGGCAACGCACCATTTCTAACTTTGGTGTCTATAGGCGACGTGTATTTCTTACCATCAGGAAATCTGTCTGCTTGTTTGCCTTCCATTATCATAAAAAAGAAAACTTCACATAATATATAATTAAAATATAAACATAAATAATTAAATATGACTTAGTTTTAGTTTATTATGTTTTATATTAATGACATCAGGATATTTTATTCTACCTACTGCTGGAAGTAGTCCACCTCCAGAATGGACTAGAAAATCCGATCTCCCACTTTCGAGCTACCCTCTTCAACTATTGGTCTACCTGGCCGAAGCAAGCTTAACGCTATGCCTACCGAGCCGTAGTCTCCATACGAGAGTGACGTCTATTTAACCAACCATCTTACGACCGATGTGACCAGCCCACTGTCTTTAGTTCGCTATATAAGTATTTGGACTAGGTATACCAGTCACGTTGATCTGCCTGATAAGCTAATTCAGAACTTAGTCCCGGTAAAATGCTACTGATCTATGCAAATTAATTAAATCTAGTCTGTAAATTGGTTTGTATCTAATAAATATTAAAATAAGCACTTTTTACTGAATTACTGAATGCATATATAGATATGTATGATACGTAGGTAGGTAGGTACTCATAGCATTTTTACCGTTTTTGTATGATTGTCTGTGTGTCTGTCTTTTCCGGCGAATTATATAATATTACTAGCGGCTCGCTCCGGTTTCGCACGGGTAAAAAATACATGTTAAGTACATAAAAACCCTCCTCTTTAATTACTCCATCTATTAAAAAACCGCATCAAAATCCGTCGCTTAGTTTTAAAGATTTAAGCATACATAGGGACAGACAGAGAAAGTTACTTTGCTTTATAATAGGTATGTAGCGATTATAACATTAGATTTCCGCCCGCGACTTGACCCGCGTAAATTATTTAAATAGCACAGATAACTTTCACAGGGCAGACATTGTTCAGGCTTTTAATACTTATTGCGTAAAAACGTACCCTCTTTCCAACGTAGCCGTTTAAAAAGTAGCCCATGTTTTTCCTCAAGGTCAACTCTATCTTAGTACCTACAAATTTTATCACAGAAGACAGACAGAGTTGCTTTTGCGTTTATAATATTAAAAGTACCAAAGGATTAATTCATTATTAGCAGATAAGTAAGTAAATGGAAGAATCAATGAAAAATTTAGGTAAAATTGTTGTTACAAGGTTTTATTTAACTTGCATATATGCATACAATGTATGCATATTCGGGTACAATATTGCAACACAATTTTAAAGCACAACATTGAACCGATTGAGCTGAAATTTTGGGTACACTTTTAATTTGGATGATAATACCTACATGGTATGTGACGTCATTACAAATCCAACATTGCGGAACATCCATAATTTTGGACTAGTTATTTTCAATACAGCAAATGACGGTACGAAAAATAAAATGACGTCACTCTAAATCTAATATGGCAGAAAATCTAAGATTACGAAATTATTATTTTTAGTGCATTCCGATAATAAGCCTCTGAGGTGTAACAGTACCTACGGGTGTTGCCTGTTAAGACCGTTTGCCGCGTGGGGTCCTGGGTTCAATTCCTAGGTCAGACAACTTTTCTTAAATGTTTTTCAGATTATTCTGAGTAAGCATTACACTGCCCGGGATTTCAATGTGACCGAAGTGGCGATAGGCTTGCCACCTGTCACATTATGGGCCCTAGTACCTGGACTAATCGTGAATACTCTAGTATATATACTGGGTTTTTTATAATAAGTGTTTCAAATGAAAGGGTTTACTGATAAAAACTCAGATAATATAGTCATCATCCATCAACATCTCCCAAATCAAATATAATGGAACAAGGAGCACCCAAGATGGCGGAATAATTATTTTTAATAAGTACTTACCTACACTGATGTAATATGGATATACGAAATGAAGGACTTACTGAGGTTAGCCCTCAGAAACCTTCATATCGCACGCTTAGAATTAAAGTGACCGAATTCAAAAAAATACAATTTGTAATAAATGAGCAAGAAAGTTTTAAATAATTATAGTGGGTATTGAATAGATACATAGTGATATAATTCTTTCGTGATTCTAAAGAATTGGTTTTAACAAAATTTATGGATTAGCCTTTCGAGTAGGTACACAATAATTACCTACAACGTAAGTTTATATTTACAGTGAAATGGTAAAATCGAGAATTACCTACATACTAATATCTACATTTTGAGTTAAGTTACTTTAATTCTCATCGTGCGATATTTTGAACCAAAAACACATGTAAGTTCTCATATTATCTATAATTGAAATTAGGTGACTATATGTAATAATTATGTGAATTATATTAATATGAACATTATCAGAGCTAAAACTGATGATGCTGAAAAAAGCGAAACTGGAAGTTTTACTAAGCGCTAATAATGCAAAATGATAATTATATTAATAATCGTGAAAGTTTGTAAGTACTTAGGTATGGATGGGCGTATGTTTGGATGTACATGTAGATATGTATGGATGTTTATTACTCTTTCTCGACAAAAATGCCAGACTAATTTGGGTGAAACCTTACAGTAAGATAGCTTATACATGATTATAAGATATAGGCTACATTTTAACCGGCTAAACTAAAAATTCACGCGGGCAAAGCCGCGGACATAAAGCTAGTATTGTTAAAAAAGCTTGTTATTCAAATACTTTTGCTTAAATCTATTTACTTAAAAAAAATTACTTACTGCATTAGTTAGAATAGTTACAAAAGTAAATTTTCCACGTAGTAGGTAGGTAGGGGTCAGGGGAGAGTCGGATATATTGTACCACTTTTTAGTTTTTTCAAAATATCTTTTTTTGATATGATCTAAAACAACTTTTTTACCTCGAACCATTTAGCTTAGAAACTCATTTAACATGCAGCGCAAAACCAACACCATACCTACTCTTAACGGATTTCGCAATATATAATTTACCCAACCAGTCGGCTAAATTGTACCACGGGTTAGATAAATTGTACCACTAAAACTTAGACACTTATAAACATTATAATAAAGTAAAATAAAATTGTTTTAATAATACACAATATTATGTATTGAATTATTTATTATTAATGAAGAAATTAAATACGTAAATAATACTTTGAAACACTTAGAATACCTTTAACTGTAAAAAAATCTTTCGTTCCCTTTTGCAAAAAAGGGTTTATTCATTAAAAACCAGTTTAAGGTGGTCTAGATTACAACTGAAAGTGTGTGCTATGATAGGTCAGATTAAATTGGATTTTAGCTGTTGTAATAAAACACCACGCGGTTGAAGTTGCGGGCAACACTAACTACCTACTAATACGAAATATTGCACCAAATTGAGTAAATTGTACAAGTACAAATAAAACAACCGTTGCTGGTACAATTTACCGAACTCAGAGATTTGAAAAATATTTTTTTTACAAAATAACCATTAAAAATAAAACGTTCGGAATTTTACGGCTAAAAGAATGATTATAGCCCAAAAATATAAAAAATACAGCAACATTGTAACTTACATTTGTACTGAGTTATGTCCTTAGCCACATACACGAGAATTTATATCAAACACTTAGAAAAACGTTTTTCGCTCTAAAAGTTAATGCACTTATAGGAAGTTATTAAAAAATGACAAGTAGTTGTGGGAGCTATCACCGGCCACTTTTGTGTTGCCAAGAAAGAAAAATAAATATTTTAAGTGTAAAATTTAGAGGTGGTACAATTTATCAAGCAGTACAATATACCAGACTCTCCCCTATGTTACAAAAAATGGTATCGTATTAAGATATTTTAGTACACTTACTATGTACACATAAGTAAGTATACGTTATCAAAATGAAAATTAAAAAATACTTCCAAAGTAGGAAAAGACTAGGGTTAGGTTAGTCCAAGAAATTAGCAACCCTAGTTTCCTACCCTTGTATCAATTTTCAAACAACTCAGCGCATATTACAAAATACCACCGCTTGACGGTTTGTGCTTTGTAGTTAGAAATACACATAAATCGCTGTAACGCTTAAATTCACATTTCTTACGTTTATAAATAAAGCGATTTCAGCGCTTTAAATTTGGAGCCTTTGGAACGTTTAAAGTTTAGAATAGCTGAAAGCGCTATGCAGCAAAATCGATAGCCGGTTGGCGTTGCGCTGTAGGTCGGCCAACGTCGACCCTCGCCACTCTTGCTCGTAACTCTGTATTTACATAATTCAAAGGCGGCCTTAATTTGGACTGACATATCTCGACTTTTGGTTTGACTATTCTTAAATTTCAAAAAATTATTATTATTCTATCCTAATTAGGTATATTAAAACGGGTGTAGACGCTTCAATTGCCTGACGTGTTAAAATACACTCCATGTTGCAACCATGTTTCATTGGTCGTGGTAAACAAGTAAGTCAATTCACGCGTCTACACCCGTTTTAATATAATTAGTATGTAACTATGTAAACTATGTAACTTTTTAATTGGGACTTCTGGGACGAAGACCGACGCACGAGGTCAAAACCATACTTACGCATTGTACTATTCTGTCGATGTATATAATAATTAAGTTGGTTTTAGGTTTCTATACAAAAACCAGACGGGTCTCCTGATCATAAACAATACGCAGCGCCTATTAAAGACACCAAAATGTAAAAAGCTGTTTTTCGCAATAAATATAAAGATATTTTTAAGATTTGCGAAACCATCAGACAGTATCCGATCCGTTCGATTCCCGAGGAGGGCAATTTGTTCCAGGAGTTTTTAGGTTTATTTGAAACACATAACGTTGCCTGGATTCGCTGACTAATGTTTCGGGGATATGTGATGACGATATTTCTTACAACACCAACACACTTACCTAAATATGTATTTGCGAAGAAGTTTCCTAACGCTATAAGTAGGCTGAATCATCAAGGTGGAGAATTAGCTCTTACCAGCAAATAATTAATATCAAAATGTAGTTTATTTAAGCAAATTTTAATTGACAATATTACTAAACTCTGTTTACATTAACTGTCAAATGTTAGATCTACCGCGAGGGGGGGGGGGAGGCGCACTGTCAGAGTTGCCAGAATATGTTTCTTACAAATATGTATGGAAGAATCGAGCATCAGTTCGTGAATGATCACCGCCTGGTACCGATCACAGCTCATCACTGGGTGTGTCACGGTTACATTACTGTATAGACTTTACTGGTACCTCCCCTAATTCTCGTGTCCTAATTCACCGGCACATCACTCTAACCTGATGATAACCTGTTATATTCAGGTATACTAAATTAGTCTTGTGAAACATCTACACCAGTGATTCTCAACCTTTTTTTGTTGCGGCACATATTTAACTATTTCAAAACACACACACACAGAAGTGCCGCGGCACAGTGGTTGAGAATCACTGATCTACATCGTCACGACGCGAGCTGAGCACCAATTACTATCAACCTAGCGACTCGGGTTCTGAATTATTGTTTCGCCAGTAATAGGGTGTCGTTACATAATAATTGCTAAGTACGAAGACGCATCCTGAGGAGAGATAGGTATAATTTTGTCAAGAACTTTCTTATATTATTATACATACATATATTCACGCCAGGTCCCTTGTGGGGTAGGTATCGAGTGCCCAATGTCACGGTCCCTGCATACGAGCCTAGCTTCCTCCAATTCATCATTTTCTTCATGCATACACGCCGGTTGCGGAGGCTGCTGGAATATCAATCTAGGTAAGTACATCCATCCACATTCGCATTGTACATCTGCTTCGTCAATCTTTTGTCTTTCATTCTTTCCATATGACCCAACCAACGGAGCCTTTTCTAAAGTTTACACCGACACTTTCTTTCAATCCCACTATCATGAACGCGGTCTGCGAGCGGTACTCTACAAATATTGTGGAACGCACGCATTTCGGCCGCATTAATCCTACTTTCATTATTTTCTTATATTATTATTTCTTATATATACATTTCCGTAGTGTATGTAGATATATGTTATGGGTAATCCGATCCGCCGGAGACGCAGTGGGGTGAGGAGGAGGGCATACCAGGCCCTCCTGCGTCCCCCGTGAAGAGGCCTGGGGCTCTGTCTGCCCCGAAGGCCTCGAAAATGTGCGCGCCACCGTCGTTAATCGTTATGCCGCGCGCTTCCCAGCCGTCGCCGAGGTCTCAACAAAGATCCTGGCTCCCGGGTGAATGCCAGCGCGGCTGACAGGTGCTGGTGAGGCGGCGGAAGAATGCGAAAGCGTACGTGGATACAGACTCCGTAGGGGTTTTAGTGGGTACGGCCGCAGCTTCGGCAGTCCGGTCGAGTTTACGCCATCTTCTAGCATTACCCGTAACATAGACGTATATATGTTTATAGGACAAGATAGCGAACAAGTTGACGGGTCTGCTGATGGTAAGAGACAACCGTGGCCTAAAGACATCATAGATGTTGTCAGTGCCTCGTGTATAAGTCTACTGGCTATACTACCCTCCGGACTGGAACACGACAATGTCATTATAGTGAAAATGTCATGATGAAAGGGACCGCTTCTTACCTACCTCGTAGGTACGCAGATAATCTACTCTACACAGGGGACCCGGACCAGCACAGGGAAATATCAATAGAGCAATGCTCGGAAATATTTTTTTTGACGGCTTCATCACAAAATATAAAATATCTCAATTATACAAATACTCGTGCATAACAGGTAGAGAATCGGTGTTCTAGAGGTTAGTCGGGACTATTCAAACGAAAATTCTCGCGTCTAAATATCAACTTTTTTAAAAGTCTGTGTATTTTTGTGTTTAGATATTATCACAAGTAGTTTTTATAAATATTTGCGATAATTTGATTAAAGAAGTCACGGTTGCCGGGGAGTTTGTTTCGCCGTTTCTTTTCCTGACTGGCTAGGTTTGGAAACAGTGGTAGTTTATGGTAGACAGGGTTAAAATAAGTCGTGTGAAAATTAAGATTATAAATAATAATACATAATATATTATAGTTTTACAATTTACAATTAAATAAATATAAATTATGTTTTTAAATATTTGCACACCACATGTGCATGTGTTGTGTATAATTAAAACTTTTGTTTTGTAATAACTTTTTAATACACGTCATATTCGGCAAATAAATATTTTTCATTTCATATGAAGCAAAATTTCTATATATTTATTGCGTAAAAACATACTGGCTTTTTAATGTAGTCGGTTAAAAAATAGCCTATGTGTTATTTTCATATATTTATGTGTTATAGGTATTACTGTAAAGTTTCGCTGTGTGAAAGAGTAACAGACACACTCACAAACTTTGTAATATTAATAGAATAATAGCACATACATAGCTTCACGCCTGGTCCCCTAAGGGGTAGGCAGAGAGTATCGAGTGCCAAACGTCACGATCCCTACACACCTGCCTAGCTTCCTCCACATTCATCAATC
>DVZL01007766.1:0-10587 GCA_018236625.1 Lasaia peninsularis
GGGGCCGCATGGCGGTAATTCTGTTCTCTATGTGTCACATCATAGGCATGTTGGGGTAACCGTGGGTGCATAAATATGTACTTCTACCTACTGCTTTAGGGATATGGGAGTAATGATAGTTTTTTTTTATTTTATACATATTTTTTAGGAATAAATACTTACGGTCATATTATCCTCTAACATTGCGCACACTGGCAAAAAAGTTCTCAAATGAAACATATTTTAAACCTATCTGATGATAAATACCTTTACAAAATAAAAATCTATGCTTAGAATCACTAAATTCTTTCTAGTTTCAATAATTAGTGTGATAAAAAAGGAGGAACCGGATGCGGGGGGCAGGGTAGGAAAATATGACAAAAATAGACCAAAATTGGTCGAAATTACCAATTACAATGAAAGAAAGAACACTAATAATAAAAGCCCTCGATTTTGTCCGCATTTTTATTTAATCACTTGCTGTGTTCCTTAATAGGCACATCAACTGTTTGCCAGTAAAAGTCCCGTTAAAAACGTTTCAACCGTTTCAAAGATTTGACCTTATAAAAAATGAAACATATGTACATAATGCATTATTTTAAAACTATAAACATACACTCCAATTTTATTTAATGGTACAAAATGATTGATTACTACTAATTACAAAAATAAGAAAAAACACAAGACAGAGGCTTTAAAAAATGTTATTGATTGATAGAAGTAAAAGGTATAACTTATGACAGACGGCCCCTTAAGTAGGGACTAAATAAATTAACTGGCGTGGTATTACATGGATCTCACAACTTTTTACGGTAGAAAAACTGAGCCGCGAGCCTTTTTTTATATAATGTTTTTGATGGTAGGTAATACACGACCCAATTGCTTGTGAATTATTTGAGTGTAATGTCAACAGTCTTCGAAACGTATTAGTATGAAGAGAGTATGAAAACTCTCGGCCTACCCTTGGGCTACTAAGGGACTTATATAATGCATAATATATATTATATAATATATTATTTAAAGGATAAGAAGAAGCATGTACGAATCGCTAGTAAGGGGAAAAAAATAAAAATTAATTTGGTATAAATTATTAATTTTATTTACGTGTACTTATAAGAAATGAAATACATTTTGTAAAAATAGTAGGAACTTACATTCTGTTTTAACTAAATGCCACAGATTACCTATCTTATAAGCTTATATAAATTAAAGAGCCTATTTATACTTAATTAAATACACAAGAGACAAACCGCTGTAAGTACTATGATTGTTATTGGTGTGTTGCCATCGCTTTGAATGGATAACATTACCAATGATGGCTACATGAGCAAAATTATCGGCAAAGTCTTCTGACCAGAACACAAATTTGTCAAATGTTGCTATTATGGCGTCAGAAAACATATCGGTAATCTTTGCTCAACCGAGTTACTATTACCTACATTAGTGAACCATTGGCTATTATGTGATTTTCTAGTTTTTAACTGGAACTTAAATTGTTTGTTTTTTTTATCTGTAATTTGGGTACATATTGCATAATTTGTCCCTCACCTAGAAAATATTTACAATAACTTAAAAATGCACATTACACTTTAGCTTAAAATAATGCTAAAGATAATTATTTATCCAATAGAAATAATTTAATTATACAATTTTAACTGTCGACACTAGGTTAGGTAATATGTTTAATTAGCCACTTGTACTTTTTCGTTTAAGAAATGTGTTGTCTTAATAATCATAATTATAAAATTTATTTCAAACATTATTATTATAATATGCAACACAATTCGTGAAAACAGGAGTTGCGAAGATTATGTATGTATGGCTGTTTGTCACTCCTCTCTGACTGAACTGAACGCTCCTCACGAACAATAGAAAGCTCAAATTTCACAGATTATGTATTTTATTATGTTTTTAGTATTTTTCTTTATATCAGATAACGACAAATATTAAAAATATTATACAATAACTATATAAAGGTTCTTCCAAAAAACATGATTTTTGCCATTTTTTTTAAATATATTGGTACGGAACACTTCATGCGCGAGTCTGACTTGCACTTGGCCGGTTTTTTAAGGCTATTTTCTGGATTAAACACATAAGTTCAAGTAATCCTAAGGAAAATTAAGAAACAAATTAAGAATATGCTAAAGTATATGCTACGTTAAATGTTTTAAGCTGGATACAGACCAAACCAATGAAAGCGAAGTGCTTCATCTTAAATTTGCTTGATTACCTGGACCCAAGACACGCGTTAGGCATCTGGTATTGCTACCAAAGTTGCTTGTAGCTGGTAGAATACACGGTACCCAAGGTGTAAGTAAAATTCCTATTATTACAGCACTCAGCAAACCGAAATTACCGCCATCGTGACTAGTGCTCATTCTATGTAGACGTAACGTTGAAATAAGACGAAGAAACTTTCATTCACGTTCGCTTTCATTTGATGGTCTGTACCCAGCATTTTGTTTATCATCATGGGTTTATTTTAGGGTAGAATTGCGAGTTATTATTTTTTCATAGTAATTATCGTATAAAAAATCTACAAGCAATAAAACTAACTTATTTTTAATACTGATTTCCGATCCTAAAGCCATATTAATGTAAAGATCGTCCGACTCCGTCATCCGTTTTTATAAATGTTACGCTTTTACCATTTTGATTTAATAAATACAATTATATTACATATTTGTATTTATAAAAGTATATTTTTATTAATTTATAACTTATAAATTGTATGAAACAATGTCTTAAAATAAGCCGTTAATGATAATATAATTAAAATATAAGAGTCACAGTACACATCGGGTAAAAGTGTTGGCTCAACGTGTTTGCACAATAATGTAGCAATATTTTTCTAGAAAATAAGAAAAAAGTCAAGTACACTGAGTTTCTTTCACCGGATCTTGTCGGTGAGTGGCCGCGTTCTAATCCGGTGTTAAATTTTAAAATTATATACTTATAGTAACAAGAACAGCTTATAAGGTCTATGTGAAACAGATTATTTTCCGTTATATTATATTCTCTATGATTTATTAATTTATATAGCTTGCAACAGGTATATACTTATAAACGTACTACAATATTAGTGTTTGTCACAATGTTTCGCCATACCAGTCGGTATGATATACTCGTAGATAAATAATATGAACGATATCATAATATTATTTATATATACATGCAAAACCTATTTCTTATATTATTATTATTATTGATTATTACAATTAAATACACAAAATTTAAGAATTTAAATGACATTTAAGCATGCTTAAATAAAATTAAATTGGTTTGATTTAAATCTTTACTAAATTATAATTATAATATGTAACTTATTTTTACAGCAGCGGCAGCGGCGCACCTACAACATCTATGGTGTCTATAGGCTACGGTTGTCTCTTACCATCAGGAGACCCGAGTGCCTGTTCGTTGTCTTATCTCGTAAAAAATCAATAAGTTGGGCCAAATAATTGGTCCAATATGTACCTACTGTGGTCAAGAAACGAACTTTTGTTTCTGATAGAAATACCTACAACGGAATAATTTTATGTATTTACAATGCTGTTAATTATACTATGTTATACATTTCAACTTCATTGGCTTAAGTCAAGTGTCTGCCAGCTACATGAAGCTAAAAGTATTGGAGATTATACGCTTAACAACGACCTGTTTCAAATATTAAACATCTCATACGACCGGCTATCTCACTCTCGTAAGACCAATTTGTATTGACGTTGTCCAGTTTAGAAAGAGTTAGCAGTAGTACATATTCAGTCAGGTCGTTGTTTGGAGTGTAATCTGTAGATATTAGTTATAGCTTCAAGGTCAGTTCCCTGCTGAAAGTTTCAGATTGGCAATGATTATTCTTACGAATTACGATTATCGTAATATATTTTGAACCCGTTCTAAAAATATTTTTGCCAAAAACTGAAGAATAAGGATGATTACGAGTAAATCCACACAATCCGTACTAATATTATAAATGCGAAAGTAACTCAATCTGTATGTCTGTATGTTACGATTTCACGCCTAAACCATTGAACCGATTTTGATGAAATTTTGTACAGAAATAGAATAGACCTTGAGCAAGGACATAGGCTTTTTAACCGACTACATTAAAAAGAGGGTATGTTTTTACGCGATTAGTATTAAAAGTCGGAAAAATGTCTGCCCTTTGAAAGTTGTCTGTATTATTAAAATAATTCACACGGGTGAAGCCGCGGGCGGACAGCTAGTTTCCCATATGTATAGCCTATGCAATAATTAAACACAAAAATCAGGGCTTAAGTAATGCGCTGATGGACATAGGTTTTACAGTGTTCACATTCGTTCAAGCTTACGTGGCACTTTCGAGAGTTATAAGTCTACGGCCGATTTACATCTAATTATTGTTGACTTTGGTAGCATTAAAACTTGGGGATCACAAAATGGGGTCTGAGAAAAACTGGAGCTCTAGAAATAATATCGGAAAGAAAAAGAGGAAGATTATCTACAAAAATATGAAAAAATCATAAGAGGAAGCTTTAAGAAAAAATGCTATTGATATTCTAGAAGTAAAGGGTACCAAAAAGGAAAAAGTAGAACTCTACAAAAAGAAGTGAGATACGCTCAAAAATATCCTGTGAAACATCCAAGTCTCGCAGCTAAATTTTTCTACCGTAAAAAGTTGTAAGATCGATGTAATACCAAGTCGGTTAAGTTATTTAGTCCCTACTCAAGGGACCTTCTGTCTTAAGTTATTACGTAAGTTATTATCATATCAATATTATTTTTTTTACGTTTTAAATAAATAGATAGACTTGGCCGTCGCAAGAAAATACAATTTATAATTAAATATATTATATTGTTTAGTCCAATGTGCTCCACGCGATTGAAATTCGTTTCCATAATGAATTTAACTTTTCCTAACGGTTAATCGGATGACAACATAGCTTGAATTTATCAATAAATACTTTATTTAGCCGTTAAAATAATACACCAATAACTTCTTTAAGATCATTCCATATCCATTCAGGAGGACGTGGTGCTGTGTGATACATACCAAATAATTTAATCATGCGATGGCTAAGTCAATCTATTTATTTAAAACGTTAAAAAAATAATATTGATAGGGTAATAACTTACGTAACAACTTAAGACAGAAGGTTCCTTAAGTAGGGACTAAATAAATTAACCGACTTGGTATTACATCGATCTCACAAAACTTTACGGTTGAAAAAATTGAGCAGCGAGACTTGGTTTTTTTACAGAATGTTTTTGATGGTTTTATACTTAATCATAAACTAAACTCGTTTGAAAAATATAGCATGATGAATTGTTTAGGTTATAACCCCTATAGTTTAGACAGAGAGTATCAGAATTCCTACATACTTGCCTAGTTTCAAATGCAAATAAACCGACCACAATGGAGCCACAGTACTCGATCCTGCAGGACTGTTGGTCCCCTTGGTTTTGTCCACGCGACCGTAAACTAAAACACGGCTTTATGCCTTTAAATCCTCGAAATATTTGTTCGAACTTGAATCAATGGACAATAATTCCAAAAAAAAAGTTGAACTATGCGTCGCTACTCGCTATCCTGTCCAATATTTTAAATTTATTTTGTTCTACGACTTCGTAATTTGCAGAAATATATTTCAAGTACTACAAAACCACAAAGTTGGTCTGTAAAAAGTCGTGGCGTGAGTACAGCTCGTTAAGCACTAGTGGTAAAACTGCCAGCTGCCCGTAGACTCGCGCCCAACGAATTGTTGATCACTTTGATACGACGGGAGTGTTAAATTGTCTTGTTTTATTGTTATAAACTGTTTTTGTCAAATTTTGTAAATGGAAAACATTTATTTATTACTCAATAGTTTTCGTCCGGATGAATTATTTTAATAACATAGATGACTTTCAAAATAGCAATTTTAATATGTGGAAGTTTCACCAAGCGTCAACGATGAACAATATAGAATATATTTCAAAGATCAGATTTTTTTTCGACTTCTAATATTGCGTAAAAACATACTATCTTGATAATATAGGTAAAGTCGCGTGGATATATTCTCATGCATCAACTATCTTACTGTAAAGTTTCATCCAAATCCATCTTGATTTTTTTCTTGAATGAGCAATGACCATCCACACATTATAATATTCATCCATACTTACAAACCTTCACATTTATAATATTAGTTAGATTATATTGATCTATTCAAATAAATGAAATTGGAGTGTCTGTATGTAATATCAAAATAACCGTTTTTCACTAAATACGTATGTATGTTTACAAAGTACATATATCAATATAAGATTTTTAAGAATTTTTGTCTGTCTGTCTGTTTATCCCCGCTAGTCTTTGAAACGGTTGAACTGATTTTGACAGTACTTTCACTGGCAGACAGCTAATTTTATAAGGAACAGCTTAGGCTACTTTTATTTTATAATTTAATTGTGAAAGAATAAAATAAAAAAATAATTAAACAAAAACCCGTAAAAAGTCGCGGGCATAGCTAGTCTTGTATAAACATATATAAAACACAAAATCAGGCCATTATTGATATGAGATAGCGGACATAGCAAGTAGTTATCCCGATGGTAGGAGACAGCTATCACCTTAAGAGCCCATATTATATAAATGTTAATGATACATCGCAATTTTAGATCAGGTTACACCACTTAAAACTCAAAAACCGCTGTAGAAATATTAAAGATCTCTGATATGTCTATAAAAAATGATACAATACAAGTCTTTGTTATAAAAAGATATTCGTATATACATAGCTATAGTGAAGAAGACCACTATAGCTACGAGTATATCTATACGAATATCTTTTATAAAATAAAACAATTAATACAATATGTATACTACAAGATTAGAGAATACATACATTTTTTCGACAAGGCCAATCTTCTCGCCAAATTAAATATACCTTAATAAAATTAGGGATACTCGGTAGCTTAGGGGTACGCTTCGAACTTTTGGTATTTCAGTCGTCCAAGTTCAAACCTCGCCACGGCAAACTAGTTTTTCCGACGTAACGTGAGTACTCTAGAGAATAAAACCCTGGATTTGTGCCCCATATGACGTCGCCTCTGACTACCCTTTCGAGGATATGAGCGTGACGATATTTATTTTTACCATTTAACGTAGCAGTTGCTGATACTTTACGAACAAATTCTACAGATTTCCGGATATGTAGCACTTCAGTTTTACTTTTTTGTTTTATTAGGTTTATATGAACAGTAGATTTATACTCTTAAAATTTTCTTTAAAAATACAAAATGTTGTTTTCAAACTATGAGAGTTTACTTTTTTAATTTGCAGCGTTACTTCTGTCGCGTATGAACTACAACATACGAACAATAAAGTACGATATACGAAAACACTACATTATGTACATCTAAAGCCCAAGTTAATTTAGTTGTAAGATATAATAGAAAGGATAATGTTCCAGCGATTAGCAAGAAAGTGGCTGCCAGGCCATTCTTCATACATATTAAGATAAATCTGTTGTCAGAATCTTAAAATGATTCTTATTTCTTCTTCGAGACACAGCTTTGACTCGTTTACCACTAATGTCTACTTGATGAGGTCTTTTGTTTTATATTTCAACTACCAAAGGCTTCGTTCACACTACAATATATATACTATTTACCTTTTTGTTAAATGATAAATCTGATTTATCATTGATAGATTGAGATGAAATAACGCTCAGATTTTATTTAAGTACAATAAAGTTTTCACTACTTGTTAGATGCACTTGCTCACAATAAGGTCGTATAAACAAGTAAATCGACAAGATTTCTATAAAAAATATAAAATATTCGGGTAATGTTCCTGCTCTCGGCTTTGTTCATAGTATATTGACGCGTTTGCGATTTCTAATTTAATCAAGTAAGTATCCATTCTCACTTGATCCATTTCGATTAAATATCTTTACTAATAAGCTTATATTCTGAAATTAATTCCTGTCATTTCAATCATGATAAAAAAAATAACATTTTTTTTGGAATATCTTCAATAATCTAAACGCAAAGCTGTAAAAGATTAACATTTTTGAATCTCAAGCATTTATAAAATGTTCCCTTAACTTTAAATCTATTTACAAACTATATTTTAAAACAATACTTACTAGATAACTGTTTCGTAATACGAAGACTTTTGTACGGTAAAATCTTAAATATTTGTATGATATTTGAGTTTAAAGAACTGTACCTACGGTCTTCTTGGATAGCCAAGAAGACCGTAGGTACAGTTCTTTTTATATATTCACATCTCTCATGTTTGGTAAGTATGTCCTTATTAGCCTCCAAAAGAAACCACATCAATATCCGTTGCTTCGTTTTAAAGATTTAAGCATACATAGAAATGGACAGAGAAAGTGATTTTGTTTTATAATATATATAGTCTGTACGGATTCGGAAGAACCCATCTAAGTAATGGTAAAAGAAATTTTGAAATTGGTCCAGTATCTTTTGAGCCTATTCAATACAAACATACAAAAATACAAAGGTTTCCTCTTTATAATATTAGTATAGATGAGCCGCGTGGCAACCTGCTTCATAGATGTACACCGAGCCCCCCCTCCACTGCGGTTTCACCGTGCAAATCGTGCGACACATATCGGCCGGCGGCCACATTCATTTTAATAACAATTACAATTTTAAATTCGTAATATCTTTTGAATGGATTGTCCGAATGGAATAAAATAAAAAGTCATTGATAGCTATTGAAACAATCTTGCTCAATAAATAGTTTATTTGAATAAGGATTAGTATTTAATTAGTATGTTAGACGATAACTAAGGCTAATAATTTTAATCACTTTTATTCCATGGAAAAGTGGTTTTAATGGCTAAAAAATAAATGTTTGGTTTATACTATCGCAGATTTTTTGTAGGCATTATTAAGTTCAATACAAACATACAAAAATACAAAGATTTCCTCTTTATAATATTAGACCAATTCTATATATCTTAATAATAATTTTAACGCGACTTATTTTAACCCTGTCTACCATAAACTACAGAAAAAATTCTCATATAAGTGACTCTATCCGAAAAGTCTTGAAACTTTTCTTTTTAAATAATATACCTATAGTATGCTACACAAGTGCAAGTGAATTATCCATAAGTTTTTTTTTAAAAGAAAAGTAAACGAAAAATCCCACTGAGAATTGAACCCAGGTTTCCTACGTTGTAAGGCGACTGATTTACCAACTGAGCTATTCCTACTTTGTAAGTTTCGGCGAAAATTAAACCCCCTAACCCCGAAACCCCCTACATACAAAATTTCAAGAAAATTGTTTGAGCCGTTTCCGAAATCGCTGATATTCCTCGTTTAAAGGTATTAGATATGTATATGGTACAAGTTGCCATTTCACTTCAAAAAATGTGGTTATAATTATTGTGAGTTTGGAATAGCAAAAATCAGTATAAACATCAAAATATTAGTGATAAATACAAGACTGGCTCCTATAGTTATAACTTATACATCACGTTGACCACCTCGTCAGTCGCGAATTCTTGTACCTATATATCAGCGATTTCGAAAACGGCTCGAACGATTTTCTTCAAATTTTGTATGTAGGAGGTTTCGGGGGCGATAAATCCACCTAGCTAGGTTTTGTTTTCAGGTTTCTTATATTAATCGTGTTTTCATGAAACAAAAACCTTTAAATTGGAAATCGGGCGCCCTAATATGCAGAATCCCGGGTTCAAAACCCATTCCGGTCGATTCTTTTTTTTCTTTTTTGAGTTCCTTATTTTTGTGAGAAAACTGTTCCTACAGAAACAAGAAAAACAAAGTAAATTATGTCAAATACAATTTCAAAAAAATGTGATGCACCAACCAAGCGAGCGAAGCTCGGTCATCCAGGGACTTAAATTTATTCTGCTGTTATTATACTCTGGTTTTCTGATATTTCTATGTATTAATATCGTTCACAAACACCCACATTAAAGGCACAGATTTGCTTACTTTGGGATTAGATCAATTCGTTTAGATTTTAGGGATACTTATTTATTTCCGCCCTATTTTTCGGTCTACAGATTACTGTCTCCGGCAGACTCAAGAGCTTTGGCGCCCCAACCTTGGGTCAGCAATTCAGTATCTTGGGTTTGAAAAACGTTTGTTTCTGATTAATAAAACGTATATTATAATCAGAAAATCAGTCTGCATTTTACCTTCCAATTTCAAAAAAATATTAATATTATAATACAACAAATTTGAAATTACCAACTAACTTTAGTTAATACAAGGTGTTACTTTGAAAGCGTATAAGGGATTTCGACGGGTCAATATCGGTTGCGAACCAACCATTGGATGTCTCTAGGGGGATTTGTCTGACTTCACAGGACATAAATATTGGGGTTCGATTCAAATGAGCGCAGGAGCTTGGAGAAACTTGTCATTAACCGTCGTGAATCCGAGTTTAGTAACTAATTCGATTGTAAATAAATAATATTGGAGTGTCTGTATGTAATATTAAAATAAATAATAGTTTAAAAAAACCTTAAAAACACGCTTTTATTTCTTTTATAACTAAAACTTGGAAAATAATTCTAAGTTATGAAGAGTTCATGTTACAGGGGGAGAAAACCAAACTTAAGTTTTTAACAAAATAATTTA
>DVZL01007767.1:0-10587 GCA_018236625.1 Lasaia peninsularis
AGTTTGTGATAGTTACTATTTTTATTGATGTCAAAAATAAGCTATCAGTTTTTGCCCTGTATATAAATTGTTGATCGATAAGACTACTTAGTAGTTTTAGGGTACCGTACTTAAAGGGTAAAAACGAAATCCTGTTATTAAGACTCCGCTGTCCGCCTGTCTGTCATCAGGCTGTATCTCATCAACCATTATTTATTATCTAGACTGTAGAAAATTTTCACAAATTATGTATTTCTGTTGCGACAATAACAATTAGGTACCTACTAGAAACAGAATAAAATATATGTATAAAGCATGTTTTCATATACAACAAACGTGATTTTTAAAACGTTTTTATAGATAACTAGTAGTGGACAACCCCGATGATAAACTTATCATCAGGGTAAAGCTGTTTATATTAAAGGGTATAATGGCTCCCTTATTTCCGACGAGAACGCACTAAAGACATTTAGACCAGCTTTGAACCTTTGGACCAGCAGGAAATATATGAAACGGACGATAAAATCAAAAGTAAATAACCAACGTAGAAGTAATTAGTTATGTTTAGTAAATACGATAAGCCAAGAGGATTGATCATCCCAAGCATCCCACTAAAATTAGCCCGAGTTAAATTAGGGTTCAATAGTTTATAAAAAAATAACCATAGATATCGTAAAACAATTATTTTAGGCTAAGAATAATTTTGTAATAGTGTGAAAGTGATTTTTCACCGTTGGCGTTTATATTGTTAGGTGAAACCACATAAACAGGATCAATCTGTGAAAAAATATATGTGTTTTTTATTTAAAACAGTTGTGCCTGCGATTTTCTGCGCGTTGTTATTCAATTATTTTATTTTATACATTTATGAAATAAAATTCTAAATTAGTAAAAGTAGCTTAAGCCATTCCTTATTAAATCAGCTGTCTGTCAATAAAGATCCCGCCAAAATCGGTCCAGCTGTTTCAGAGATTAGTGGGTACAAACAGGTAGACAACAATTCTATAATATATTGTTTTGTTATATGTATATCGCAATAGAGAAGCTGGTTCTTTTAAGTATTTCCAGTTTTTTGAAAAAAAGGTTTAATGGTTTGGATTTGTGGCCAATACGGTTATGGTTTTACCACCTGACACATAATGGGAATTATCTACCTGACACCTAATATCGTCGGCTAATCGTAGTTGCATAAATATCTACTTACGTTACCTCTTCGAGAAAATGGGCGTATATATATTCATGATTACTTTTTGTTTTAATATGTAGTTAAGTTAATAGTGAAATAAATATCTTTACGCCCATATCTCTGAAAATATAGGCAAAGTACATAATATGCACCTACTAGCAGCCATATCACGCCGGGCTCTAAAGTTATTAGTGTTTGGGTTACCTATGTGTTGCACAAGATTAAGTAGGTATGTCTATTTAGTTTCATTATTTGTTACCGTGTTAACTGTAAAAATCCTTAGATAAGCTCACCTTTTTTGTAATTATGCTAAAGTGTTTACTGTTAATGTAAAACAAAGTACTTAATTAATAAATATTTAAAAATATAATTAACAAATTATATCTTATACACACAGATTTGAAATTTGTATATCGTTATGATAATAAACATGAAAGTATTATTATGATCTATGACATTTATGTATTGCAGGTTATCAGCGATTCAGCAAGAGGGTAGTATGAAGCGAACAGTAGTGGTTTAAAATGACCAAAGTGCACTTGTGTTTGTTTGTCCTTATATTTATATGTGAAAAATATTTTTCAGCTCACGGTCAGATTTGTTTTATTATTTCTGTATTATTGTTATGCAGTGGTATTTAATTATCTACTTTAGTGGTTAAATCTTCAAAGTAACGGAATTAAAAATATCGCATTCTGTGCCAAATTTCGACACGATAGGTTCAGTAATTTTAATGTGAATCAGGTAGAGATACAGACAGGCCTGTCTGTATCTCTGCCTGAGACGGTAATTTAAAAAAAAATGTAAAATTGTTTTGTAGTCCGTTTTTAGTTTTCTAGGCCTATCTTTTAAAAATATCTTCAATGTCCATAATTCACAGTTCTACAGCCGGTTTACTAAATGTATAAATTATAATATAATCTAAATTATTTTTGAAATAGCGGACCGTATTTTACAACATCATTTATATATAAATAAATTTGAAATGTCTGTTGGTAAAATTAAAATAACAGTTTTTCACTAAATGTAATATTATATAAATAACATTTTTAGAATTTTTGTCTGTCTGTTGGGCTAGTCAGTGCAAAAAAAACAAAGGTATAACTTTTAAGTTACTTGTTGTTTATAATTCATGGTCTTAGAGTTATCGAGTATAATCCATTTGTATTTATTTTATGGGATAAGACGATAATACGAGTCTTCCGATGGTAGGAGACAACCTGTGGGCTATAGACACCGTAGATGTTGTTGATGCGACCTATTATGTGCTGTACCTATATATAAGTCTACCGGCTACCCTACCCTCCAGACTGGGTCACGATAATGTCATTATGGTTTTGGCGTATGAGGTTGGGTACGTTTAACGAGTAGGGAAATTTTGAATTACGAGTTTTTTCACTTTATCCGAAAAACATAAAATTGGATTTGTGCTTATTGTGATATGGCTATGTACTTGCCACCTCTCATCATGGGATCCAATATTGTCTGCTAATCGTGGGTACGTTAATATGTTGTACCTCTGCCTGCCTTTACGTGAAGTTTTTTTTGTCCGAAATGACCAACCTACTATCTTAAATTATGACTTAATACTATTTCCGTCGGGGTCGAAAGTAGGATAGATTTATCCCCATAGTTGAAGTTTTCGTGGGTGACGTGAACACGATACTAGATAATATATTATATCAAGTTCATTTTAGGTTTAAGGGTGTTTAATGTGGAAGGCGAAGAAACAATTTTAGCGTTTGAAAATGAAGATATTACGATACAATGCAAATCCGACATACCAATGAACTACTGTGGGTTTGTACATCCCAGTGGCAAAAGGTTTTCGTAAGTAAATAAATAAGTACAATTTTTAAACAAAATAAGTACACGACATGATCTAACTCCAATGTAAGCAAATTTTTTGCTTATGGGTCACCGATACTAAATCATAGAAATACTTAAATTAAACTACATTAAATACATTAATCAGGAAATACAAATTTGTGTGTTCATCACATACACGCCTATCCCGTCGGGAATCGAACTCTAGCTTCCCGGTGACTTTAGGCAAGTGTGGAGCCAATCTTCTTACCTTATTGCATTTTTTGTTTGAAACCCCAGGTGCTGTTCATAGTTTGTGTATATAGGACTTGTGTATAAAACTATTTTCTATCCGTACCTTCAAAATTTAATTCAAAACGTACCTTAATGCACGTTTCATCTAACCCACTATGAATATAATAGAATAGATTTTTTTTATTTCATAAACGATTTTTGTGACGCGTCCAAATAATAAATTTACCACTGGATCGGAACGCGGGTACTCGCTGAGAAGATCCGGTGAAAGAATCCAATTCCATGAAGGAATTACATACCTATTCTAAGGTGACGAATGACGAGTAGGTACAAGCAGTTACCAAAATAACACGCCTTTGAAAAACCTTCAGAATTCTTAAAAACTAGACAGAGTTTGAATGCTTTAATTCTTAAACGTTGAGTTTCAGTAGTAAGTTAAAAATAAGTTTCATTTATTTCAGATTTTCCGACAGCACCGTAAACGACGGAAAATGCGTTCACAAAGTTAAAGCAAACTTGTCGGATAGCGGCGAATGGAAGTGTCATATCGGATTGAAATCTGCAAGACTGGAAGTGATTAAGAAAATTCAAGTAAGAATAGTCAACCAGCTGGCAGCTATACAACCGAATATCACCACTAAATTGGGAAAGCCTGTGACCATAACCTGTGCAACTACTAGAGGCTATGTCCCCCTTAGTTATTGTCGGTTTGAGCCACCAAATGGCAGATCATTTAGTATCGATTCTTCTGTGAATACTACTAAGTAAGTATAGCTACATAATAATAATAAATAAATAGACATGGACAAAAATTAATAGATTCAAGATAACTTTGCGGACTTTGTTTGACGTGGGCGAAGTCATATTTGCGGGGTCTAAACATATTAAACTAAAATAATAACAAAAATTGAAACTAATAATATTTTCTGTTATTATCTCGGTGGCCTAGTGCTTCGGGTTTCCGTTTCGGTAATCTAGGTTCGAACCTCGCCATGTGTCGTTGAGTTTTAGGGTTCCGTATCTAAGCGACGAGCAAAGCGGTTTTGCAGTCAGTTGAAAGTGAGCCTCAAACTGATAATTGATTTTTTTACAATTTCAGTGCAATTCTCCGTAAATATTACTATCCCATCAACAACAGTCTAGACCGAGGAGACTGTGCCGTCACCATCAGCCACGTGAAGTACGAGGATGCTGGCATCTGGACGTGTGGAGCTGGTCTTGATGATGGGAACGAGCACATTGATGAGGTTATGTTGGAGGTTGAAGGTAGGCACTAACGTTTATTCTGGGTAGGTTTGGCAGAGTTTTGGAGATAGTTTAGTTAAAATTAAATGCACTGAAGGGAAATTTCTTGGTGTACCTACCTCTAGAAATACTGTAATACTTAGGTATAGTATCATAATCGAGTAATTTTATTAAATGTGATTAAGTGCTACAGTCCCACATCGCAGCAAGATCTTACGATATCAGCGGTGGTCGTAAAGAGCTGGGTTGGTACTCGGTGCCGGGATCTGTCTTTTGGTTTTTCGTTATGTATTTTGCTGTGGGAGTACCTACCTACTAGAAGGTTTGACAACCCAGCAGTTACTGAAAAACTAAGCATAAAGCCTACAATACAATAAGTTAAAGAGTACCTTATGTATCTAATATATACATTGAATTTACGCAAAGTCAAATCCACAAATGCAAAATTCACACAAACTATTCGTAACTATTCAAATCCTGTTTAATTTCGTTCGTTAAATCAATTAACAGGATCCTTTCGTTTTTTTAAATCTAACCATAACCAAAAACCTTTCCCCAATTTTAAGCATACCTATGTCTCATTCTTATCTCCCACGGCCTGCTTGTTTTGACTTAGCCAACTCCTGAAAACCGCAGAAAGCAAGTTTGGTCAGTCCGGAGTGAGTTAGCAATATTCCGTACCGGGGTCTGCTCTTTGTTAGAAGTGTACCTTAACTTCATAATAATCATTATTTACACACAGGTATGTATAATATGTCCACCGCATCCACCACTGGCATCACCGTCGCAGCGATTGTGATGGTAGGTACTCTGGGTACTCTTGGATATATAGCGTGGAAGAAGAAACGCTTGTTAGGAGCGGCACAGGAAGACATAGAAATACATGACATTGAACATAGGGAGCAACCTGCTACGCCACAACCGGAGCGAGGCATACCCAGGGTGGAAGTGCAGTCGCCGTCGGAGCCTAGTGAGAGTTCACCAGCGTCTTGAGGTTGGATTCTGGGATGTAGAGAAGATCTCAAGTAGTACAAAAATTTAAAAGAGATGCGTTAAACAAGGTCATAACAGTTTAATTACTCTCACTCATGGTTTTGTATAAACCCAAGACAGATTTAGTAAATGAAATATAGCATATATAATATTTTATTACAGTTAAAGTTTATTACAATATCATATCTATATACAATGTTTATTCTAAGTTTGCTTAATTTTCCGCATAAATCTATACTTTCTGAGTGGATCTCGGTCAATACATTGCAAATCACAAATCCAACATTGAATGTATTTCAGTAATGAATTGTATTTCAATACAGCAAATATTATAATTCTGTATTATGTTCCACCTAATAATTGGACATAGTTTTGCACAGTAGAACCATCCCACAAAACGTAATTTGGGAAATAATTAAGTTAATTTTGTATGTGTGTAGAAAATTGGTAAACTCTTATGAAAAAAACCGGCCAAATGAGAGTTTGACTCACGTACGAAGGCTACATACATTCAAAAACAGAATAAAATAGAAAAATGAATAAAGGGACAAAAATCGCGTTTGTTGTATTAATTTTATTTTGCTTATTAGTATTTCTTGTTTCATTTCACAAAACACAACCTGGAGACAGACAGACATACAGACGAACTGAGGAGTCTAGTGATATGGTTGGGTATGGAGAACTATCGGTTGATGGGAACTATCAGCCGTGTTAAAATTTCAAATGATAGCTTTAAATTTTTCTTCATAGTTGGAAACTTAAATTTGAATTATCTACAAATTTATTTTTGATAGTTAGTTTTAGTTTTCAAAACTATGTCCAATTATGGTCAGATTTTCTATGTATCCAATTTGAATTATTTTTGTATATTTAGTTTTAAATTATTAATTAAATTTTCTGTTGATTCATATTATTATTCTCTGTGATCGCCTCTGTGGTGTAACGGTATGGCTGTCGCCAGGTCGGGCTACTTCTTTTAGAATATTTTCAGATTTTTCTTAGTAAGCATTACATTGCCCGGGATCGGAATGTGCCCGGATTCTGTTATATCTACTTGACTTACGAGTTGTGGATATACCAGCACACTGCTGCCTAATAGGCGTGAAGATACTTTTTTATATTATTATTAAATTTTTAAACACAGTTTCAATTAAATGAATATAATTTACAAGTATTATCATTTATTTATACAAATAATTATTAATACATTTATTTCCAAAGGTGGGTCTCAAGTTGTGACCTTTTTATTTTAGTTAGTGGTAGAAGACTATCTAGACCTAGCGTAGGGGAGTCTTAAAGCATATTGACTCAATAATTACCACCACTTTGCCACCAAAAAGTACTTTGCTTATGGCCATAACGTCAATCAACACGCTTGCTAAGGTTTTGTTGAAGTTGACCAAAAGGATTTTTCTAGTGGCAACCTCAATTTCTCTTTTCTTACCATCAATTCCTTTTAAGATCACATTGAATTTCCTGTAGCGGAAAGAATACTCCTCATCTATTATGTTTTCTCTATTGATGGTTTAGTAGCTAGGATGATTTAACATCACAGCTAGTCTTTCCATGTTCACAGCATATACAGAATGACAAGCAATGATGTTTTTGTGTAAAAGGAGTGTATTATATATTTCGTCTATTGATAACTTCTCGTCATTTGATTCTGATGAAGGGCCACTGAAACACGAAAAAGTCAGCTGCATAATTTTACTAATAAGGGCATAAAATACTACCCTCAAGTATTTTACATGTTTTACTGTTTCAATAACTGGAATTGTTACAGTACTTGGAAATTAAGTAATTGGAAATGTTAGGATGATGATGCCTAGTCCTACCATTTTTGGTTTGGCACTAACATCATGTAGGCTTGAGAGTAATTTTGCAGTCACCTTAAACACTCTGTTATAATTGTACTTCGCTAGACCAATATTTTTCCAATTAATGAAATTGGAAAAATATTGGTCTAGCTAGATATTTTGACCAATTTCGCTTCATAAAGCATCCTCAATTAAAAACTTAAATTTTGGCTCTAATAGTGCTTTAAGAAGCGAGAGTAGTCAGACCGTACACCTATTTAAAAATAATTTTGAAATATAAAAGAATGTGTGTTTTATCATTTAAAATATAGATATGAGCAAGTTTCACTAAGTGCCAATAATGAAAAGTATAGAATACATTAACACAAAACCACACTTTACATTTTAATCTAATTTAAATAGAACCAACTTGAAAACATTTGCTTTCAACATGTTCTAGGCCAAAAAAAATGCAGTTTCCCGTCCAGACGGTGTCGGTCAGTAATGCTTGACATATAGACTGTCAGTTCAAGCCACGTCAGTTAGTGATGAGAAAAAACTCAAATTGAATTTTGTTATAACTATGCTATGTAACATTTGAGTAAAAGATAAAAGCATTTATGCAAAAAAACAATTTAGTAAATTTTAAACAGATTTATGATTTTTATATAGGCCTAAAACTGACTTCTAACTTCAATGACTGTCAGCAGAGAATGTGTTAAATAAAATTAATTGACCAAATTGGTTCTTGTGAGTAATTTGAGGTAAAAAATACAAAAATAGGGTCAAATTGAGAATCTCCTCCTTTTATGGAGGAACACAGTGACAAGATGTGACCTAATTGCATATAACACGATCTTTTGTTAAGTTAAGTTAAGTTAAGACGAAGTTGGTTAGTTAGGGTATTAAGAAAAAGGTGTATAAAAATTGATACCTGCAAGCAATTTCGAATGCTGCAGAGTGTTCAACTTCATCAATTGTAGGTGGACAACGAGGTCCAAGACCATCAGGACTGTCATCTAGTTCCACTCGACCATCACTCTGTGGGTCATAAAGTTTATTACTATTCCGAAGCCACACGTTAGGAACGTCTCCACCAATATCATACATAAAACAGTTGTTTCGTAGCTTATAGCCTTTACGTTGGGATACTACAGTGCTGAGAACATTCTTCAGAAACATTTGGACAGCTACAACTATAAGATCTGCTGCTTCGTCATCAGCTCCTTCAAGACCTAGCTCCCATGCTGCTAACATGAATCTGCCCACAACCAAGGCATGGTCAGGTAAAAATATTTCCTGAAACAAATAAGTTTGTGATTTTAGTAATCACAATTGATAGTGGACATATTAATGGTGTGCTGCCAATCTGAAAGTGGAAAGTCAGGCTTCTTCCATAAGTAATTTTATCAATTATCCTACTCTCCAAACAGAATTGAGGTAACGGCAAGCCATATTATGGTGGTACGTAAAATTAAGACTGTGATACCAATTTTGACAAGTCGTTCAAGGAATTTTTTCAGTATAGCCATTTCATGGCTCTAAAACAGAGGTCTGTTGCCGACCTGGTGCCAATGTCAAAGTTATCTGTTATTAAAATAATTCACACAGCCCAAGCTGCAGATAGAAAGTTAGTCAGTTATATTTAAGAGGTATAGTGTTTTGCAGCAGCTCACCCGTGATAAGTATATCTGCCACCATAGCGTCACTGGTAACCATTATCATGTTTTATGAAGATAAGCAGACCTATGCCAATATTTGTCTTTTAATTTAACTCCACTAGGACAGTTTTGCGATAAAAAAATTAGGTTACTATTATGCAACAAGATAACTACCAATGTAATAAGTGCACAACAAAAACTCAAGCCAAGTATTTGCTTTGTACTTACTAAATTTCTTAATAAGTAACTTTTTTAAATTAAACCACAACTGGTCCTATAATAATCAATGCCCTACAATGTGAAATAAAATGTAGGAAAGATTATTTGATGCCGGGGAAGCTGGCTGTATAAGGAATCTTAACTACAAACCTGAGCTGCGTATTTGACAGTATCACTTCCAGCTCCTGGAGGGGAATTTGGTGGTAAATATTCTATTAAATCTGCAGGCTCAAAGTTAGACTTCTCTGAGGTCCTAGAATTTCTTTTATGTCTTCTGCTATTTCTATTATGAGAACTAGCCTTTTCTTGGGCAATAGTAATAGATGCTTCTGCTAAACCTTCAACCTTATTTAAAAGAGCTAACAAGAATTCATTATGGAAATGTACTTGATCAGAATTTAGAAGAGCGCGAGCTTCAGAGTCAAACTCTTCTTTAGTAAGTTTCATTCGAAACCATTGTTTCATGTGGTTGAAATATTTGGTTGTTTTGTCTCCTAGTGCCTCGTTTAGCCTCCGGCGTGATATGTTCACTGCATCAGAAGCCATCTTTGAAGTTGATATCGGATATCGATGACAAATAATTTTAGACGAGTAATTATGATTTATGACCAACTTTCTTTTTATGATTTAATAACTGTTGTTTACATTTTAGTCAACCGCAATATAGCAAAACAAACAATTACTGTGTTGTTCTATGAATGAGCGATGAGTGATGTCTGCAGACTGATCACTAGGGATGGCGATCTGAGATCGATTAATCGAAGAATCGATTTCAAAGCAAAAAGATCGATTTTTAAATCGATCCGTTGTACTGTATCGATTCAGTGAATCGATATATCTGCCCTAAAAATCGACATTCGATTTTTTTTCTACTTAGATATTAAGTATTGGAAACTATAAGCTAAATTTTCTATTTTCTCAACAGGGCAACTGTTCTATTTCGAAAATAAATGACTTTTTTTCTACCTGATCTGATACTTTGGTAAGGTAATAAAATAATTGCCATTATTAAATTCCCTGATTATACAGATAAGAAAACGTTATTACTAATATTTATCTTGTTTTTATTATTGCATTGTCAACACAAACTTGAAAAATAGACCAATTTTTTAAAAATCGATCGTTTATAGCTCGATTTTTTTGGGAATCGATTTATCAGGCTATGATTCAAATCGGTTTTAAGATCGATCTTTTTCAGAAATAATCGCCATCCCTATACATAATGTACTAGCTGTCCGCCCGCGGCTTCGCCCGCATAAATTATTTTAATAATACAGACAACTTTCAAATTGCAGATATTTTTCAGACTTATAATACTCATCGCGTAAAAACATACCCTATTTTTAATGTAGTCGGTTAAAAAGTAACCCATGTCCTTCCTCAAGGTTTACTCTATCTCTGTACAAAATTTCATCAAAATCGGTTCAGTGGTTTAGGCGTGAAAGCG
>DVZL01007768.1:0-10587 GCA_018236625.1 Lasaia peninsularis
TACAACATCTATGGTGTCTATAGGCCACGGTTGTCTCTTACCATCAGGAGACCCGTGTGTCTGTTCGCTGTCTTATCATACAAAAAAATAAATAAATAAAGTATGTAACCAAATATTTTGAAAGTCAAATAATTGATTGAATTGAGTGCAATATTTTGAATCAGATGAAAGTCTAAACTCAATACATAGAAAAGGACAATTTGACACTTTGCGTATATTTTACTTTTTCATAAAACAGTTTTTAACTATTACTTAGATATAATTTAAGGAATACGACAATACTTTTTTGCAGCAGTTGATAAAGTTAGAGTAAATTTTTTTTTTCACATGTTTTAGGGTATAATAAAATAAATTGTTCGTAAAACAAATCTGAAATAAAACCACTGGCTCTTTGCCTACACAGTAGTAATAGTAGCAAGTTTTATAGCTGCCAAAGGGTTCACTAAACCGTTATTACATCATCAAGGTTTTATTAAAGATTCAATAAAAGGTTTTATGGAAATTCACAAGCTACTTAATGGGTTTAATACGAGATAGGGTTGATGGATTACAGAGGTATTTTAAGAAGACATTAATCAATAAATATTAAAAAGTAACCTAAATTGCTTTTCTCGAAATTTTCTGGTATCAGGAAAATAAATATATTTTACATCTCATGTTCGGTAAGTAGATCTTTAACCCCCAAATGGGGCTTGTAAGTGACCAATTACCGCTCAAAACTCAACTCAATTATATTAATCAATAAATAATAGACACATTATTAATAACACTATTTACGCTAGTCAAAGTTTATGACTAACATTACATACTAATAAAACAAGAAAAGTCAAATTTTCCTAACTATATTTTCAACTTACATTTTCCTGCCCAAGGGAATCGAAAAGTGGTGACTTAATTTAACGCAGCAAGAAAATAATAACCCACTTTCCGACCGGAGAGCAGGAAAAATATTTTTTTGTATATAATAATGCACAACTCGGACAGTAAAAAAAGAAAACCTTATATCTTTGAAGACTTATTTACTGCCCTAGTAGTTATATTATTTAAATAAAAAATAGCGCGTCGAGTTACGAGATCGCTTTCGTTTTAATGTCGGCCATGATGCCTTGGACTTATGTCATTTTGTCACTGAAGATGGATCACTTTACATAAGAAGAAAATTATTATATTGGCATGGGGAGTTAAAAACAAACAATGCAGCGAGGAGGAATGGCAGGGACCATCCGTCACCTCTCCTACCACCATGAGACGGAACCAAATGCTAATTCTGTAAGTATTTTGCATATTTTTTAATCTCTTATTTACAAAGCTTTCACGCATACCAGAGCTTTTACTTACAAAGCTTTTACGCACGTACCGTTAGTACCGTAAGACGAAAAATTCGTCAAGTTCGAGTAGGAAAAGTTCGAGGATTTCGTACAAATAAATAAAATTGGAGTCAAACAATAAATAAAATTAATTAATTTGCTAATTCCGCAAAAAAAAATTTTTTTGTTTCACAATGGATTTCCGCAGTGTAACGCCAGACTATTAATTATCTGAAAATTGAAGTGTCTGTATGTAATATTAAAATTACCGCTTTATACTAAGTGCCTATGTATATTTACAAGGTACATATACCAAATCAAGATTTTTTTGAATTTTTGTCTGTACGTCTGTCTGTCTGTTTGTACGCGCTAATCTATGAAACGACTGTACCAATTTTGACAGGACTTTCACTGGCAGACAGCTAATGTAACAAGGAACGACTCAATCATTTGTCGTTATTTTTGAATGCACGCATAAATATTTGAGAAACTTCTATGTAACTTCTTAATGCACTTTTCAACTATTTTCATTGACTTCAAAAAAAAAACAGACAATAGTTTATTCACCCTTTACACATAAAACATTTCTTTTCATAACTTACACAAAACACATTTCTGAACGCATGCTTAAATGTCAATCATTACTTACAGTATTTGACAGAATGGACAACAAATGTTTGACGTGTACTAAAGAAATGAACATTTATCGAAAACTAGCTTTCCGCCCGAAGCCGCGGGCGGTTTAAAATTACATATCGTCTTTGGTAAGGATCACGGGTTTGTTTGAGGTTGAATATTATATACAAAAACTCTGATATTTCTTTGAGGCATGTTCGTTTATTTCACTGGTTTGTATAAGTTACTAGCTATCCGCCCGCGGCTTCGCCCGCGTGAATTATTTTAATAACGCAGACAACTTTCAAAGGGCATACATTTTTCCGACTATTTCTAATAATAATACTTATTGCGTAAAAACATACCCTCTTTTTAAAAATATTTACGTCCTTCCTCAAGGTCCAATCTATCTCTGTACAAAATTTCATCAAAATCGGTTCAGTGGTTTAGGCGTGAAAGCGTAACATACAGACAGACAGAGCTACTTTCGCATTTATAATATTAGTACGGATGTTCATCAAAGCCAAAATTAGTTTAGCTAAAAGGTAACACGCATTGACTGTTCGGCGGTACGAAATTCGCCGGGTCAGCTAGTTAAATATATTTAATAAATAATTATATTATTTATAGGTACTGGCGACTAAAAACATACAGCGCAACACATTTTACGCATTTTTAGAATTACTGTCTGTTAATTTGTTACTCTACCACGCAAAATCTACTGAACAGATTTAAACGAAACTTTGTGGAATCGTAGTTTGTACACATTAAGAGTTTCTATGGGAGAAGGGATAAAAAATTAAAATGGAATCTAACAGTACGTTTACATTTAGATATGAGTTTTATTTTTTATTTCGGAAACAGACTTTACAGAACAACTTGTCATTTTTTTCAACTTTTAAAATTTTTAGTTCAGAAATCACAGACCTTAACAACTCTGAGTACAAATAGGACTTTATTATTTATATTCTCTTCCAATTATACCGATCCGATATATATATCGATGATTTTAGCCACATTATGTGCGCGTTTTGATGACCAAATGATATATAAATGTACCTAACCAATGACTGGATTTAATTTGTATGTTAGTTAGACGCGGACGAAGTCGCGGATAACAGCTAGTTTTAAATAAGATTGGTCAAAAAGTAAAATTGAAGTTATTCTTGAAAAAATATCAAATACTGCTAAATACTAATAGAGTGCTGTGCTGTAGGTCGGCCGCATGAAGCGCCCTTCGTGAACGTAGCCGCGGGTGGAGCTAGTATCAAATAACATAATCGGAGTAAGGTGTGTGTGGCATCTAGTTATGTTTCATCGCAAGGCTGTTCCCGGTCACTTAACTTACAATGTTGAGATAATTCAATCTACAACTTAATTAGCCCCATAAAACTATAACTTGGTGTTATTGAAGTTTTCGCATCTCAGTGTTACCAGTAGACAGGAGACTTCGTATAGACCTTGGTTTGTGTATCAAGAGCTTTAAAGCTGGAAAAAAAGATTATGTTGTTTGTTTGAAAATTAAAATAACTCAAAAGTAGGTATTAATTTTCGAGACATGGTATTTTATTCTAGATTTATTATAAACGCGAGAAATCACCTGCGTCAACCCAATGCAATACACCTGCGTCATCCCAATGCAAAACACATGCGTCATCCCGATGTAAAACACTTGCGTCATTCCGATGTAGAACAAAATAAAATTAAATGTTTCGTGGTATATTTGATTGTAAGATTATGTTTAACCATCTTTCTGGGATTTATTTCACTTTATATCGAAACGGTTGACATTTCGTTCCGTTTATTTTCAAATCCATTCATTTATGAAATGGAAAATTATTTAATAGCGGAAAATTGGTTTTAATTTATTACAAATAAAAATATCCAATTACGTCAATATATTTACTTCGATTAGTTAGTAACTAGCTATTCCGGCGATTTTTATGCCGCCCGGAGCGTGTCGTGTAATTATAACAGAGAATTGAGATAAATTCAACTAATCAAAAACCATGAAAATTGGTCGTTGCTTTAACTACCTTTTTCGTACGAACACTACGTGGACGGCCAGATATTTCTCTGTCACAAACAGAGGAAGTCTCGTTGTACCTATTAATAGCCCGGGCTAATACCATGGGTATGGAGTGTATTTGGCTCCATATCTACTTTGTGTAATGCAATCACAGCGATTCGGTTCTCTCCATATCACCTCACTCCATTTTAATATCGCAAAATATTGTACAATGAATTGCCGCCAAAATGAGAAAACACAATGAACAATCGTATAAAAAAACAGATTCCAAATTCAAATTTGAATTTGAATTTTTTATTTTTAATTGTAACAGTATTTATGACCAGACTAAGTATAGATTCAGACGCTTATATACATTTCGGGTTCAAGTTATACATGTAGGCCTATTTATACAGATAGTTGTTAATGTCACTAAGCTTTAACATTGGTTAAGTAGTTTCAGCGTAAATCGCAGGCGGAATACAGACAGACAGCCAAAAACTCTAAAAAAATATTTTTTTTATATATCTTTAATAAATATAATTGACTCTTGTACAGTCTAGTTAGATGTGCTAGCTGTTGCACAGCAACGCCGCAACTGCGGCATTACAGCATTACGCTAAAACCTATGTCATTTCAGTTTCAAAACCACGTACAAGAGTTAGAAACAAAAGAGTCTCTAGATGTTATATCTAACAAAAAGCAATGATTAAAGTCTTTCAGTATAGCGAATTTTAAATTTTAAATTTATCCTTTTTGTACGTAAAAAGTAGCCAATAAACTACATACACAAATGATTTGTTGTCTGTGAAGCTAAGCTTACGCTTACCTACTCTATAGTTTGTACGTCTACTTGTCTCTGTATCTTCCATATCCTTCTTGCAGTATACGTTTGTTAATTAGGTATTTTTTGTTTTCGGTCTTTTATTAAGTTTCCCACAGGAACATAGATTACCCGTTGGCCAAATATCGTCCATTCTAAGATAACCCGATGATGATGATGATGATGATGATGATGATGATGATGATGATGATGATGATGATGATGATGGTGACGATTATGAAGAGATCTATACGTTTAAAGATCCCCTTAAATTTAGGGTTTCAACTTGTGAATGTCACTGGACCATTTATAGCTATTTTTAGACTTGTTATGCCTGTAATTTCTGAACTACAAAATTTACAACTTGAAAAAATTATGACACAATCCATAAACTATGTCCCAATCAACAAAAAAATCGGACTGCGCGTTCGTCCGAGTGAAAATTTATCTTTGATTTGCATATTAAAAAAATAAAAAAAATATTGAATATTTTGATTTGCAAATAAAAAAAAAATTAAAATAATTAAATAAAATTTATTGCAATTTATTTTTAAATCAGCTATGTTTTCTGAGTATTAATTATTGGCATATGCATTAAACATTTTTAAGTAAAAAGTAAGAAGATACATACTATTTTTAATTTTTAATTTGTTAATTAAAAATTAATAATTCCAATAGTTAATCATCTGAACATCTAAACCTCATAATATTCCCATCGTTACTTACCGTTTCAGAAGGATTTTACGAATAAACTCTCAGATTTGTGACACAATATTTAGATCATACTTTATAGACGGCCCAGAGTATTTTCAATGATTCGCATCTATCGTGTGCACGTTGTGCACTATAATTGTACAAGATCACTCGGAATAATATTATTAGCTGCAACCTTTGCCCCGGCATTATGAACAATATAATATTCCCACCTTATTTTTTACAACGTGTAATTTTACGACAGACTGTCGCTAAAATCGTGAATTTGATTTTGTTGTCTACGTGAACCAAGTCGCGGGTGTTAGCTGTGTTAACGCACAGGACAAACGCGTGGGGTAAGAAATTAAAAATTCCGCATACGTTTTTATCGTATGACGAAGGCAACCGCGAAAGAAGGATTTTTCAAAATTATACCCCGACGGGGGTTAAGTAGGGAATAAAAGTTTGTACGAATGAATTAAATAAAAGCACTATATACGTTTAAAAGGCGGGCGTAGTCGCGGGCAACAGCCAGTACTATAGACGGTAGAAGTGTGCAACAGTCAATAATTATGTTTATTGTGGAAAACTCTTTTGCTTATTTTATTTTGTTTATAAAATTGAAACAACTGGTTGAGGTTCAGCGGAGTGTACGTCGCTCTGAAAATGCTGTGAATGCGAGATTAATCTGCTAATTATGAAAAAAATATGAAATACATATTATAATTGAGATTGTTCAAGTAACGATGAACGATGACACAACTTTAATAAACGATGTAAATAAATATCGTTACGCTAAAATCCTCGAAAGGTTAGGCAGAGGTATATGAAGCCACGATTAGCCGACGACATTAGGCCCTATAATGTGACAGGTATCAAGTCCGTCGCCATATCGAGCACAAATCCCGGGTTTCTTTGTGGTGTTTTCCTTCGCCGTAAGAGAACCCGGACAACCGAATTGGAAGTCCGAAGCGCGTACTACCAGGCTACCGATGATCTGTCTCTGTATTATATATTATGTAGGTATCTAAAATCTATATATTTGTATATCATATTACAAGATACTATAAAAGTCAAACTAAGAAATTATCTGAACTCTTGTGAAGCGTCTATATAATTCTAAAATTTACCACCGGATCGGAATGCGGTCACCCACTGAGAAGATCCGGCGAAAGAAACTAAAACTACTGAGCCGATCCTGTCAAAATTAGGGTAGGGAGTAGGTAGCCTATGTGCCTAGGTAGGTTATAAGCTACTTTTAATCCAGTTTACTTAAGGGGGTTCCGTAAGAGAGGGGGTAAACATAACATCTAAATTCTGCTATAATTCATGAACGCGTAGTCCGACTTTATTTGCTGTTTTTTGTTAGATATGAGTTCAAACCCGAAATGTAAGTTTATTGGCTGCTTTTTATCCGTTTGCTTAAAAGGTTACCGCACAAAAAGGATAATTTTAAAATCTGCATTTCGCGACACGGAATGACTATTAATAATTGCTTTTGTTGGAAATAACATTTACAGACTCTTTTACAATTACACTCTTTTTTAATTCGTCTAATAATTTCATTTGAGGCATTTGTGGTTTTTGTTCACTAATTATTGTATTATAATAGAATTGTTAAATGTCAAAACAACATCTATTTCTTATTGCTGAAACAACATCTGCTTCTCTCAGATTAATAACAAAAAATAATGTATGCGCATTTCATTGTAAGATTGCCACAGGGTTGCAAATTTTTGTTTTTGTAGACATTTATTTATAGTATATATTAGCTGATCCCCGCGGCTTCGCTGCCGCGATAATAAACAAAAAGCCTTTATTCAAAGCTCATTTTTTGTGTATGACAATGACGAATTTCAATGAAAACTTTTGTCTTCTATCGCAACTTAATGCCTTTTTTGAAATAAAATATATCCTTTCTCAAGGTCAACTTTCATTAAATTTGAATCGTGCACCAAATTTCATTAAATTTGAATCGTGCACCAAATTTCATTAAATTTGAATCGTGCACCAAATTTCATTAAATTTGATTTTGACCAACGCGAAAACCAATTCAATTCGGCAATTCTATTCGGTGAAATAATCACGTAACAATTGAATACAGTCGAATCAGAATTGACAACCTCCTTCTTTTAAAGTCGGTTAACGATGACTAGAATTTCGTGCAGGGACAATGGCGTTCGGTGTGCCCCCTGACGGTCAACTGTTGTAATAAAACTAATTATAAAATATACCTCAAAATATGGCGAGTAAGTCAAATGTCATTGACGACGGTAGATGTGACCCGGCGTCACGGCTGGTAATTGTCAAGTACAATAACAACTTCAATCATGTTCACGTAGTGTTGTGTAGGTACCTATTATACGTTGTTATGTATCCATTTCTAATAACATGTTTATTTTCGATAGACTTTAAACAAGGTGTTCAATTGTCCGACATTTTGTTGCCCAGAAACCTGCCAGTTAATATTAGTGACATGCGAAGTTTAGTACGGGAACGCCAACATATTTTAGTTTATCCTCGCCCAGAGCCAATAGAATGAAATAAACTATCAGCGATAATTTGGAGCAAATTCGTTAGTATGTATTAATTCTCATAGACTTCGTCGTGTCGTATGGTTTGTCGTGTCGTATGGTTTGTCGTGTCGAGTTTGGGGATTTGACAACCAGCCTTGTCTACTCCCCTGAATTAGCCCTGAGCTAATTTCTACGAAGTGTACGCGGTTTTTCTGTTCGGGAAAAACACATAGTCGCTTTAATTCAAATTCTAGACACGCGAGAAGCTGCGGCCAATATCTAATTAGTCTATAAACTTCAGGCTAAATTTAAATTCGTTGGTAAATTTTAAATTGAATACTTGACGAATCAAGTGAATATTATTATTTCTCAAAGAAATTAAATATTTATAAAATAATATTTAAGGCGACGAACTTCGTTTTCAGACATTTGACTGATGACAATAGAAATGGTAGAAATTAAAAATTATCTTTGAACTTTTCCAAGATTTTCTTTTCAAAAACATTCGCGTGTATTAATTAATAAAATAAGTAGCGATATAAAGTTGTGTTAGTTACACTATTTATAACTCAAGATCAGCTGAACCGATTTAGCTAAAAATTTATGGGACTTGCCCATATACATAGGATACTTTTTATACATCTTCGTTCCCTTCTCATGAAACTTTGTGCGCATGTCGGGTAGGTCTGTGTCAACGCACATTCATGCCCCTATGTTTGGGCAGTACGAAGTTCGCCGGAACAGCTAGTAAATTTTAAAAAATCTATTTGAACTTTAATACTACACCATAAAGTATACTATTAGGTTTAGAATATGTATTTTAAAAAAATAAAATTAAAAAATGGACTGTTAGGTGGTACAAAATACTAAGGCAAATACACATTCATATTTATTAGCTAGCTTTTACCTGGTTTTTCAAATTTCTTTAGCAAAAAATATTACAAAACTGTCTGTGAAATATGTTCCAACCAACTAAAAAACGTAAATCAAACAATAAAGCAGAGTTTAGATTTAAAAAAAAAAGTAAATGGAATAAAAAGTATTCAATATAAATAGCCTTAGAACGTAGTTACCCGGGTGGCCAAAAATCATGTTGTCTAAGATGATGATGATGATGATGAGATGTTATGATTATGAAAAGGTCTATACGTTCAAAATTTCCCGTAAATTTCGGGTTTCAATTCACAAATGCAGTTCAATCATTTATAGTGAGTTGTTATGGCTGTCATTTTCTGAACTACGAAACTTACGAAATGGAAAAAATTACGGAATACTTTGTCAACTATGTTGTATGTAACAAAAAATATAAAATGAACTCGAATCCCGCGTTCCGGAATTATTGTCAAATTTAGATTTTGGATTTTTCCCCTTTATTAAGGAATCCTCTTCAGTAAACGAGTTAAAAAGTATCCCTCCTCGAAACCTAGACTACCTGTTCGCCAAATAAATTGCGTCTGGGCAGACAGACAGACAGACCAAAAATAAAAAATATGTTCTACAGCCTCTTGTTTCTTTAGTCACCTGGCCCATTTTTTTATATGCCTTCAATGTACAGAAATCACTGTTCCACATTTGTATTACATGTAGGTATATAATACGTACCTACCTACCTGTAGAAATAACAATACATTTGTATTACATGTAGGTATATAATACGTACCTACCTACCTGTAGAAATAACAATACATTTGTATTACACGTAGGTATATAATACGTACCTACCTACCTGTAGAAATAACAAAAGAATTTGACTTTTGCCGTGCGTTCGCGTCGCGTCGCGGGTCACTTCAGAGGAGACACTGTTTTGTGCATTTGGTTCCATTGTTTACGTGTTTGTTATTTTTAACTTGGAAATATAGAATGACAACAACACAGTAATAAATATTTAGATTAACATAAGTAGTGGTGGTGGTTTGAGTGTAACATGTTTAGTTTTTAGGTTTATTTCCTTGCCTATGGAAACCTCTTAGTAAACAGAATACAAAATAGCCTACAACCTCAATTGGTACATAGTTAACCGCTAGCCAAATATCGTCAAGTCTAAGATGGTCTGATGATGATGAAATGATAAGATAATGATAATGATGATGAAAAAATATATACCTATACGTTCATATAAGCCCCCGTACATTCCGGGTTTAAACTTATGATGGTAGTCGACCATTTATAGTGAGAGTTGTCATGGCTGTAATTTCTGAGCTACAAAACCTACGTCTTGGAAAAGATTACGACATAATTCATAAAGTATGTTCTATTCAATAATAAATGGAAGCGGACTGCGCGTTCCTGAATTATAGACAAATTTAGATTTTGGGTTTTTCCCATTATTAATTTCAAAGGTTATATTTGCAGTTAATCAATCATTAACTGCAAATATAACTTTTGAAATTAAATAAAATGAAAATTTTTATTTATTTGCCGAATATGTGTGTTTAAAACTTGTTACAAGACACAGCGATTTTAATTATACCAACATATTCTACCACAATGGGGTGTGCAAATATTTTAACACATAATTTAATCCTTTTCTATGTATATTTATTTATTTATCACTACATATTATAAAACAAAGTCACTTTCTCTGTCTGTCCCTACATATGCTTAAATCTTTAAAACTAAGCAACG
>DVZL01007769.1:0-10586 GCA_018236625.1 Lasaia peninsularis
GTCAATAATTAATGTTACTTCCTAATACTAAGGCACTTATTCGATCAGCTGTTCCGCGACACATACATTGAAGACATGTTTAGGTTACTAAGGTTTTAACAATTAGTACCAACCTTTTTCTTCTATTTACACTAGCTGTTGCACATGGATCGTTCAATGCATAACCTAGCACGCTTCATTATGTGTCTTTGCACTTTTAATAAAGTGTCTCTGTCACTTTTCACTTTTTCGAAGGCGATTATAATTCGTCTTCGTAGTTCACTTGCGTTCGGCATAAGATGTCCAGTGTCACTGTATACCAAATATTTAACACGACCCCACAAGTGGCCCTTATGTGATAGGTAACAAGTTTATCGCCCCTTCGGGTACTTTCCAATCCCAAGCAATGTAATGCTTACTCAGAAAAATCTGGAACACATTTAAGAGAAGTTGTCCGACCAGGGAATTGAATCCGGGACTCTTCGCGGCTAACGGTCTCAACAGCCGTACCGTTACACCACAGAGGCGATCACAGAGGGTTTCCTTAAATATCCAAACAATGCTTTTCTTTCTTTGATCTCGGAAGCACCGAGAGCTTAGTATCAGACGTAGGGAACGTCAAATATACCCAAAACAGACAATGGCTACATCATAACAGGAACACGGCGTGAAATTTTAAATTAATGGAAAGAAAAAAAGTGTAAAGTTTTGGCCTAGTGTAGTCTTCATGTAGAAGGTCATGTCTACCAAAGTTCTATAGAGTCTTTGGAGCACCATCCTCCATTAAGTAACTCAACTGATTCAGCTTTGTTTGACCAACGTAATCACTTTCTGCCAACTTGCAACTTGTCTATAACATTAATGTGATCAAACCTCTTCTATCTTAGATAATATAAAGCATAGAGGTCACGCATCTCATTTCGCGCCCTTGGTACAATCCAAAAAAGTAGTTTTTTTGATGGATCCAAAAAAGAAGTTTCTGGATTCCTAGATCACAGCTTGTTCTCTGCTCTGTTCTCTGATCGCAGAATGTTTGAAAATGAATGAAATTAGTAGAATTTGAATGTATAAAAATCAAATAGTTAAAGGTAAACATGAAGAAAAATGTAAGATGTTCAAAAAAAATCAAAACAATAAATTAAAATTTTTAAATAAAAAAAAACATACAGCTTGTTTACAAAATTTGGCGTTTATAATATCATTAGTATGTGTGAGGGAGAACGAAACAGGTGTGTGAGGAAGACCGAAACAGGCGTGCGAGGGTGACCAAAACAGACGTACAATGAAAGCCGAAACAGGTGCGAGAGAGACGGACAGAGGTGTGCGACTCCAAAAGTTGCCTGCCGGGAAAAAAGTACCAACTTTCCGAACGGAGCCCGCTTTTGCGAGGAAAAAAGCACGATTTTGTTCCCGCTTTACAGGGAGAAAAGTACGAATTTTCCGGGTTGGCACCACTGCCTATTTGTCCGTCATGGTCATGTTCTATACCATAAGCCTATTCTTGTATAAGAAACTTAAATTAAAATTATAGCACTATTTCATTAATATTTTTCAAGTGATATTGAATTAAGATAACCACCTTATCTATCCCAGCCGCCATGATGATAATGGTGCTACACATTAGCAGCGGTGTGCAAATGATTATAACACTGGGTATGCGGTGGAGTACTCGGTTGCGAAAAAAAATCTTTTATAGATTTTTAGCTTTTTTTAATTAATTTTATATTGTGTGATCATGATAGTGAAATATCGGAGTTTAATTAGATATATCAGAGCACATGCTGTCTCAAATTGTAAATAGAGCTTATGTGCCTCTATGAAATGCACGCCCCTGCATTATTAGCCCTAAGAATGGTCTCTATAGCTCACGGTTGTTTCTTACAAACAGGAGAGACGTTTGTTTGCTGCCTTAAGCCATAAAAAGGAGATGGTTGTGTGATATAATGCAAGCAAAGCCGCGGGCATAAATTAGCTTGATATACTCTTAGTTTCGGGGCCACTTTACGTAAGTTTGAACACCAATTCTGCTAACCGAGTTTCAAAGGTTAGCTTAAGAGGCCGGCGAGAGTAAATTGCAGTTCAACTTTGCTATTAGGAGCATTGAAATCTGCTTTTTCTCTATTTTTTTAATGATTTAGGATGTTTGTACAAGTATTTCTTAAGGTTCCGTAAGGATTAAAACGGAACCCTATTACTAAGACTCCGTCTGTTTATCTGTCATCAGGCTATATCTCATGAACTGTGATAGCTAGAAAATTGAAATTTTCATAGATGATGTATTTATTCATATTGCCGCTATAATAGCAAGTAATAGAACATAAAAAATAATAGAATAAAATAAATACACAAACTTTTTGCAGTGTTTAGATATAATAGTACGGAACACTTCGTTCGTGAGTCCGACTCAAGCTTGGCCGGTTTTTCTACAAAATAAACCATAATTTTAATATAAGCATATAGATCGACGACCCCACCGCCTGGTTGTGGAAATATTCTAATTCAAACCGAATGAAGGAGTTTATCAGTACAAGACCTTAATACCCAGCGCAAGGCTTAACGAAGGGTCTTCAAATATGTCACCAAATCAAACATGGGTTTTGTATTAAGGGCTAAGTGACCTTTCCGCTGAGTGCAACCCCAATCCTTATAACACGGAAAGTATAATCATGTAAGGGTTCTTAAGTTTTCCTTGTGTCTTTTATTTTATATATTATCGCATGTTAAATACATATAAACCTTCCTATTGAATATATCTATTGAAAAACTGCATTAAAATCCGTAATAGTTTAATTTTAATATAGTACATAAGGACAAATATTAGAAAGTGATTATGTTTCATACTATGTAGTGTCGAACTTAGTGTATTTAACCTTTTACATTTTTCAACGTTGGCGCTTGGTGAAACTTCCACATATATTCATATTTTAAACGAAGAAACACGTACTTTTTCACATATTACTTACTAGCTTTTCGCCCGCGGCTTTGCCCGCGTGAATTATTTTAATAAAACAATAATAGACATTTTTCCGACCTATAATACTTATAGCGTAAAAACATACCCTCTTTTTAATGTAGTCGGTTAAAAAGTAACCTATGTCCTTCCTCAAGGTCATCTCTATATCTCTCTACCAAATTTAGGCGTTTAGGCGTAAAAGCGTAACAGACAGACAGAGTTACTTTCGCATTTATGATATTAGTACGCATAAAAAGATAAAGATTATGGATAAAGATTATTTTTGAAATAACCGACCGATTTTGATTTGATGAGTAGCAGCATCATCAGTCAAGGGGTTATTTATTTAAATTTTATCCCTGGACAATAGTAAAAAGCGGCCGGCTATTGCATTAATATTTTCAGTTATAACTAATAAGTGAAAGTGTTTTTTTTTTCATTTTTAATTTTAATACCTATTATCTATATTTTTAGTCTGTGAATCAATTTTGATATTTTTTTAATTAAACTGTGCAAGGAATTTTGCTCAGTTGTTTGGTAAAAGAAAAAAACAAACTGTCATTAGCTGTCAATGTCAAGTGATACGAAGTTCGCCAGGTCAGCTTATACACAGATAGAAGTAAATCTCAAATAGCATTAGGGAAACACGCCTAAAGGTAACATTCTTTTATGGCGGCATTACGGTTGAAATAAAGTGAGTTGGCAAAAATTTTATTCACGAACATTACGCATGTTGAAGCGTTTTTACTCTTACACTGAACATTTTATGTCGTAAAAATATATGTTGGTAGCACTGCCGCAATATTGTGTTGGCAGTAAGAGTAAGCTTTTTTTAAAAGCCCACAAGGGAAAGGGTTTTAGAAATAACTTGGGCCGTACAAACTTTGTAAAACCTAAGGCTGAAATCTTAAGGAAGTCATTTTATCGGTAACTTTATTTCCCAAGCTAAATCATAATAAGGGCTATAAATTATTATTGAATTACATATCTTCACTCCAGGTGCTTATGCAGAGAGTATCAAGTACCAAGTGTCACACAAATATACCAGTTTCAGAGACTCTTGAGTCTTGACACCACCTTCGAATATTACACGAGTAATCTTGTCTTGAATAACAACTTAGGTCGCCTCGGGTACATAGAGCCCTCCTCATTCGCATTGAATTTGAATATCTCTCTTGACAATCGTTCATCTTTCATAACATTTCTTATTAAATTTTGGTGTTAAATCTAATTTGTGGTGTAATGTTACAGCTGTCGCCTATTAAGACCGATAGCCACGAAGTGTCCCGGGTTCAATTCTCAGGTCCGGCAACTTTTCTGAAATGTTTTTTAGATTTTTCTGAGTAAAAATGTCACCAATTCGGGCACATTCCCATCCCGGGCAATATAATGGCATTGTCTGGGATTGAAACGTGCCAGAAGTCCACCTAACACCCCTTGTGCCTTGCTAATTAGGCCCTAGTACCTTTGCTAGTCGTGAGTGTTCTTGTGTATCTGCCTGACTTACGAGTCGTGGATATACTAGCGCACCTCTGTCTACTACTTCGGGGATAATAGATGTGAAGGCGCTTTTTTGTTTTTTATTAATTATAAAAAATCCGATATCCAAGATCTGAGGAGAATCCGATAAAGTATCTGTATCAACTCGTAATTTACTGACCGGTGACCGATAAGTCAAGTCTACTTTTCTTAGTTTTCTCACAAAACCTGTCTTACTTACTTCTGTTTACGAAAAGTTGTAGACCAATTTTTCAGCTTCTAGTGATGAGTAATAAATGATTACCATTTTTTAAATATAGATGTAATCAGATATATATATTTTTAGTTTTTTAAGTTTTTCGTTTTTTTTTTGTTTTTTAATATTATTTTTATCTGTTGGTTCAAGGGTTAGCTGATAGAGAATGCTGTACGCTTTAACCTCGCCTTTCGTAAAATATATTTGTATATGATGTACAAAAAGATTAAATTGATAAATAAGTGCTACATCTATTGTTTTTTGTCTAGTAACGAGCCCTTCCGGCTCCGAGTGGCCGTAGTTAGATATTACTGCAAAAACTGTTCAAGATACGGAAAACTACCATCCGTACACAAAACGACTTTCCCTCGTCCGTCGTTTCTTTTATGTAACAGCTATCAGCTTTTAATAGTTTCTTAACAGTTTACTACAATTCAGATCAGGTCGACGCTAACTACAATAAAACAACCCGTTTACAAAGCAACTAAAACTAGGACACGTTGAAATAGTTATTTCGTTTTCACCGAACAAACTAAAAACATTTCCAATGTGAATATAAACTTTTAAAATCACAGGCACATCTAGTCTAATCGAATATTTAAGCTATTGAAGTGCAAGATTGTAAAACCAGGCCGTAATTTTAGGGATTTCTAGAATATTCACTAAAAGAGCACTAAAAACTTGAATCATCAATTGCAGATGCCCTAAGTTTGACAAAGTTCTTCCATTACTGAGACCACTTGATACGAGTTTAAAATCATTATTAGATCTTAGAGTGTAATTAGTCTCGCCATCGTCTTTGTAGTGCTGACTTTCGAGAGGAAAATTGGGCCAATTACAGTTCAAATTAGCATGATCTACTACCATTTGGGAAAATACCTTATAAATTTAATCATTTCACAACCTTAGTAATATCAAAAAAAATCTAAAAAAGTAGTTTTTTTAGTGAGTGACGTTTAAAGGATTCCTATATCGTAGCTTTTTTTTCAAATAACACGCTTATTATTTGAGCTATGATTGTGAACTTTGGGAAATGACTCTTGCTATTAGCGCTAACCGATGGAGAATATCATTTTTTGCCCTCAACATTTAAAATAAAAGTTTACATTCCTTATATTACTGATTTGATTTCCACGCTTTTGCTTTCATTTGGTTTTAAGTAATATTATGTTGTATTATTAAATGTTCTCGGTCCAAGTTCAAATCTCGTCACGTACTAATTATTACTTTTAAGGGTTCCGTACCAAGAAAGTAAAAAAAGGAATCCTATTATTAAGACTTCACTGTCCGTCTGTCTGTTTGTCACCAGGCTGTCTCTCATGAACCGTGATAGCTAGATAGTTTAAATGTTCACAGATGATGTATTTCTGTTGCCACTAAATCAACAAATACTAAAAACATAATAAAATAAATATATGAAGGATGCTCCTATATAACAAACGTGATTTTTTTGCCATTGTTATTGAAAATGGCGATAGCTAGATAGTTGACATTTTCACAGATGATGAATGTATCTTGCTACTATAATAATAAATATTAAAAACAGACTAAAATAAATATGTAAAGTGTGTTGTACGGGAATTCTATATTTTAATACACGCGATTTTTTGTCATTTTTATAATTATTGATACAGAACTCTTCGTGTGCAAGTCCGAGTCACTTGACAGATTTTTCTTACTATAGTACATTTTATGAGTGCTTTTATGGTGAAAAAGAACATAGTAAGGAAACCTGAAACTATAAACTATAATTACTTACAAATATACATATATTTTTATACACATGAAATACTCGAATTCATTATTTTCTTGTTCCAAAAATTACACATAATCTAAGTTACTTGGACCCAACTTTTATTTATCTTATCATTATATTAATATTATTAAAAAGCAGCGAAACTTCAAGAACAATTTTATTAAATTAAAATAAAAAATATAACCTAAAATATTTTTTATTTTTTTCTGCTTAACCACCTTTATATAGAACTAACGTTACGTAGATGTTACCCTGCAAACAAAGACACAAACCATAGCTAGTATCTATTAGTATGAATCTCATAAGAGCATATATAATGTTCTCTTAAAAGAGCTCTGATAAGTTACGTCATCAATTACAGATCCTCTAAGTTTGACAAAGTTCTTCCATTACTGAGACCACTTGACGAAAGTTCGAAATCATTATTCAGTTTTACCAGTGTAATTAGACTCTCCATCCTCTTACTAAAGCTGACTTTATATAAGAAAATTTGCCCAATTATGGGTCACATCAAATTGGTCAATGCTTGCTCTTTACTGAAAACTCTCGAGATACAAAGCAATTTTGCCTTAATTTTATATTAAAATTACGATTATCTACAAATAAAAATGAATGGCTAAATTTATCGTTAAAATCATAACTCGAGAATGGTTGAATCGATTGTTACTGCGTTTGATGAAGTCTAAGGAATGTTCTTATACGAAAAACAATACTGAGAAAATTTTAAATAACGTAATAATATGAAAAAAATTCTTTAATATTTCCCATACAAACTTATTAGCTCTCAATGACAAGCGGTACGAAGACCGCTGAGTCATCTACTGTTGTATAGTTTTAGATGTCACTGGATTGTTTGTAATTTTGACGAAAGCAGATATTGAAAAAAAATACTTAATTTATTTTGGAAATTATTTTGTTTTGATTGAGATTTAATCAACAGTTTTTAAGAAATGGTAATAATTCTGCGCGATCTGATTTTGCTTTATCGCTATCTCGTTTTAATACAAGTAAAGGAAAAGGATAAAATACATTTAGTGCTCCAATATCTTAAAAAAATATATAAAGGGTGCTCCCATACAATAAACTTGATTTTTTAAAGATACGGAAGAAGTACGGAACCCTTCGCGCGAACCCGACTCGCAGTTGACGGATTTTTTTTCTATTTTGTTATTGTATAATTGTTTTTTTATAAGACTTATTTTATTATGGTCTAAAATAAAATATCTGCCTTAGAGATAATATCACACAAAGAGACATCAACCTAAACCAGCATAAAGAAACAATATGAAGGAACGTATAACCAGAAAATATCCTCAAAGCACATGAAACGAATGTTGACATATAGGACTTCCTTGTTTTAGAACGTGTTACCTTACATATAGTCCTTGAAGAATATAAGTAGACCTGTCATATAAAATAATCCAACTAATTTTGCTTTTAAAAAAAATAATTTTATCCGAAGTATTGAATTTAGATATTATTTTAAACATATTTATATATGCAATAACATTAATATTTTAACTATGATACTAAAAAATAAAGTTCAATAATATAAATAAGCAACATTGAAATTCCAATTAAAAATTACTAAAACACAGATATACATATTATATTTTAACTAACATAAAAGTTATTTTTTTATTGTTATTCATAAAAAGATATATTACAGATGATTAATCAATTTGCAATATAAATATAACATACAGAATATCAAAAAATGTCAAAATAAAATTGACGAACTCAAATAATCGCTGTTAATATAATCAATAAAAAACAATATTATGAAAACTAAAGGTACTTTTTGAGGATATTTTAATACCGATAACATAAGATTTTATATAAAGGTTGAAATCCGTACGAATATAATTTATAGAATCAGGCGTTACATTGCGATAATCCATATTCAAATCGAAAATATAATTATTATCATGCAAACTCCCGAAGAAAAAAAAAATAATAAAAAAAATGGCGGAAGTTTATAAAATAATAATTTAACATATTTCTAGTAGGATAATTACTTATCTCTTGGCATTATATTTATTTGTACCTAGTAGTTTTTTGTAAGCGTAATCAAAACTCAATTGTGAAATTGTTTTTAAGGCTTCATTTTCAACCATTACAAGAAAAAGCAGCTACAAATTTCTAATTCTTTATATATTCCATGATTACTCCGTGAAATATGGAAGGATCATTTTTTTCAAATAAGTTGTTTACAGGCTTCTTTGGAGGGTTGCAAATGGACTTCAAAGTTATTTAGCGCTTTTTTTAATAAAAAAAAAACAAATAATATATTATATTCCAATTAAATAAATTAAAGTCGGTTTTTGCAGTTCAACAACTACATTATCTATACAAAGAAATAAAATTGTTGTGGCTGTATGTGTATATACCAACATAATTTTTGTCTGTGTGTCTATCACTAGGCTGTATCTCATGGACGGTGATAGCTAAACTATTAGAAGTTTCAGAGATGATATTGTACGTTGTATTTCTGTTGCCGGTAAAACACTAAAAACTGAATACGATAAATATATAAAGGGTACTACCGTACAATAAACTATTAATATACTTTTTTAGAATTATATTTAAAAAAATATGAAATAAAATAATTAAAAAAAAACGCGGACCGTTCGCGCACATAATTTCAAACAAAAGTTTTTCCTACCGTCACAAAGGTGTATGTTTTATACAAGGTCATGTCTACTTTCAAAATATAGAGTTATTGGTCCAAACCAATTTGTTAGGCACCTTTACGAGCAGAGATTTCTTTGTCACCAAAAAACGTGAGTCGGTTTCATTAGTGTGTGATTGTGACCTCGGAAACAAACGCCGTCGGCGACTCTCTTAATTGCCTTGGCCTGGATAAAGCACGTACTCCGCATTTTATTTTTGATGAAGTTTCACCTGAATATATTTAACATGGTCTGTATCTTGACTTATGCGTATTAAAAATGTAAGAACAAAATATATCAGTGTTTTCAACCCCCAACAATAAAACAAAACCGCACGATCAAAATTTGATTTATCCATTAAAAAGTTGTCCAGAAAATACTACGTGTAAGAAATAAATTCGAAAAAAGAATAAAATCGTTTTTTCGTAGTCGCTTAAAAAAGGAAAGAATGATTTGAATTTCGAATTTATTTATTTTTATTTGAAACAATATTAGAATCATGAAGTTTTTCAATTTTACATATACAACTCATATATTAAAAATCCGTTTTGGTATAAACTTTGTATGAGATTCCCTAGTTTTCTTCGTTCAAAAGTTCGAACAACGATATGAAATATCTATTCTTGTACGATGTAACACGACCAACTTTCTAGAAGTATTTGTATTGTTTTAGGGTACCGTACCCAAAGAATAAAAACGGGGTCTGTCTCTCTGTCAGTCTGTCCGTACTTTTACGTAATAGGTACCGTTTTTACGCTTTGGATGCCGTACCCACGACGGTACCCTAATACTCCTCCCACCTCCTCTTCTTCGTCTTATATTAGATAATATCGGGGTCGGCTACATAAACTAGGGAATTTGACATGAGCGCCAGTTGTTACACGAAGTGACTGCCATCTGACCTCTGCAACCCAGAAAGGAAACTAGGCCCAATCCTAGATTAGGTCGAAATAATATACATGAATCTGAATTTCCTCACGATGTTTTTCTTTACCGTAAGAGTACTTAGTAAATGTAAAACTCATTGGTACATGGCGGGGTTCGAACTTGTATTACTAGAATGGAAGTCCGAAGCGCGTACCGCTAGGCCACCGAGGCTCCCATGAACACCATTAAAAAAAGTTAGCGTGGATCTTTGTAAAATATTATATGTTGCTTCGTCCGCATTTAAATTTAATTATTCTGTATCATTCTGACATAAATGGAGCTTAAGTTACATCTTATTACAACAGTTATCTGTCAATAAAAGCACCGCTAAAATCGGTTCAGGCGTTACAGAGATTAGCCGGAACGAAAATAAATATTACACGGAACATAATATAAAAAATATCATGTTGGTATATGTACCGTGTATATTTATAACGTTTTGTAAAAGCGGTTAATTTAATATTACAAACAGACCTTGAGAATTAATTTTTAACACGTCCCTAATTCCCTGCTAATAATATTATAAATGCGAAAGTAACTGTCTGTCTGTTACGCTTTCACGCA
>DVZL01007770.1:0-10585 GCA_018236625.1 Lasaia peninsularis
CTTACTTTGGGGTTAGATCAATTTGTGTAATTTGTCCAGTAATATTTATTTATTTATTTAATATTTATTTATTTATTTCAACCTATTCTACTTACATAGGGTGCGCAAATATTAGTTCTTCAGAGAGGTTAATTGTTAATTATATATAAGACAATTAGTAATAAGTTGCTATTATTATTATTTCTTTAACAACAATCATGACAGTAAGGATCTAAACTGTGGTGTTGATTTGGTATATGTATTAGTTATTATTATAATTGTTAATAGAACTCGTAGAAATACTTTGTCAATGTTAGTTTATAATTTGTGTTTCGCATTCGGCGTCATAAAACAAATCTAGATTTACAGCAGAGCTGGTCTTTGGTACACTTTTATTTTAATTTTCTGCAACTCTTAGCCACTGAAATAATTAATTAAATTCACGTTTGGTTAAAAAGTGCGCCATTTCCCGGCGACGTCCAATTAAATTACAGGGAGAGTTAAACAAAATTAGGGCTTCCGCAACTCTCAACGATATCTGAAATTCAAAGCAAAAATATGAAAATACAAAAAAAAGTGTGTTTTTATTTGTAAACTACGAGTTGCCCGCGGACACACACGGATTAAAGTAAATTAACTCTCACGCGAGAACACTTCTATATACTAGGATAAAATTACTCTATATGACTCTCCAGTACAAGGACATACCCAGGATTATATACAGAGGGAAAAAACAAAGATCCTAGACTGTGCTAAAAGTTTCTTAGGTCTCATAAGAAGCGACGCATATTGCGTCGCGTCGTCGTCGTGTCGTCGTCGCCCCCACCTCGTTACACCGTCCCTCCAACCTGTTTTTTCGTTTATTGGAACTACAACACTGAGGTACAGCTAAAATGGTTTAAGTATTACACTTATGACAAAATAAACATAAGACAAGTTGTCCACTTCTTGATGGGAACACAAAATGTTTAGGCAAATATTAAAAAAAATATATTGATACAACAACAAAAACTGAAATACTTTTTTGTGGCGTAGGGATATTGTGGCGTAGGGACGTGATGACTTCATCGCCCGCTAGAGAAATAATTTACCGACATGGTAGCTGGATTATCTGCTAGTGCAAACAATTATCCGAGTGGTAGTGCTGTACTGCATTTTTGGATGCAGTCGCATGGGCTAGCACGCCTGGGGACGAACCACTATCCCACGTAAGACCGGCGTAAAGCAACAACATACTGTTGTGTTTCCTTGCTCCGTAGTAAATATATCACCTGATCTTGGAGGCCTGGGCTGCCCTGCGTATTCTGGGGAGGGCAAAGCCGCGCTCGGTTCAGATATTGTCAAAGGTAAACGAAGCAAAGAAACTTAGCAACCTCCACCACTCTTACTCCACAGTAAGAGTGGTGGAGGTTGCCCTAAGTTTTTTGATAATGTCACTGATGTGGTGCTTCAGGGTATGGAACTTTTCATTCCATTCTCTACGGCGCCCATTGGTGGCAAGTCCCAACCCTGGTTTAGTCGTCCCTGTAAAATGGCATTAGTCCGAAATGCTACCAGGAATAAGCCAATGCAGCAATGGCTCAGGATGCAAATACTAGTGAACTTAAAAAGAAGTATAGTCATGCCACAAGGTCCCTCAAAAGAGTAATTACTGCAGCAAAATTGTTACACATAAGCAGAATTGGCGAGCGACTGGCACGCTTTACTTTGGGTCTCTCATATCGAGCTCCTGGAAAATCGCTATGGTGTATCCGATTCCTAAGAAAGGTAATCGCTCGGACCCTTCTAACTATCGAACTATAGCCATAACCTCCTTGCTCTCCAAAATTATGGAATCTGTAATTAACTACCAATCGCCAATACGGTTTCCGTAGGGGTCGATGGTGATCTTCTGGTTTATCTAACTCATCGATGGGCGGAGGTAGTTGAGAGCAAGGAAGAGGCGTTGGCAGCTAGTCTAGACGTAGCGAAGGCCTTTGCTCGTGCACGGGGCGCTTCTTTCCAAAATACCTTCATATGGACTTCCCGAAAATTTGTGCAGTTAGATCACTAGCTTCTTGGCTGATCGTAGCATTAAGGTCGTTGTAGACGATGATTGCTCTAGCCTAAAGCCTTTAAACGCTGGTGTTCCCCAAGGCTGTGTACTTTCACCTTCGCTGTTTATCTTGCACATCAATGATATGTTGCAAATTAGTAACATTCATTGCTATGTGGGTGACAGTACGGGTAAAACTTTACACTGGCCGAGCTAATATTTCTCGGGAAAATGTCATCGAGTGCCGGGAAAAATTTGTATCTGATGTTGACAATTTACTAGCTAATATCCGGACTGGAGTCAACTAAATTTAGTCCAATTCAATCCCAATAATACGCAATTTTGCGCATTTACTGCGGAAAAATTGCTTTGTTTCTCCTCTTTTTGGGAACATTCTTCTAGCAGCCACAGCCAGTATAGGAATTCTTGGAGTCGAGATTTCGAGTGACGTTCAAGTTTGTGCTCAAAAGTGTTTGTTCAAAAGCTCGATGTGCTCAATAAGGCGAGGCAGTACTTCAGTCCGTCTCGTCGCTTACAACTTCATAAAGCGAAAATATAGCCACGTATGGAGTACTGCTCTCACCTTTTGGCTGGGGCTTCCCAATACCAGCTTCTTCCATTTGACAGCATTCAACGTAGGGCAACTCGAATTGTCGGCGACCTAGATATACCTAATTCGCTCGACACTTTAGCATTGCGTAGAGACGTTAATTCCCTTAGCGTCTTCTACCACATACACATACCAGCTGCTCAATTACAAACACAACAGGTCCTCTCGACAAAACTTGAGGTTTCAGCCACACCATCTTGATACGTGGCGATCTTCTACTGTGCGATTTTGTAGCTATTTTTTGCCTTTGTGGAATCAGTTGTCGGCGGCGATGTTTCCTAAGCAATACGACTTAATTACCTTCAAAAAGAGAGCATACTCTTTTCTTAAGGGTCGGCAACGTAATTGTGATACCCCTGGTATTGCAGTTGTTCTTGGGCGGCGGCAGTCACTTACCATCAAGTGAATCGCTTGCTCGTTTGCCTCCTTTTTCCATAAAAAACTTGACATAATCCACATCACTACATATTATAAAACAAAATTACTTTCTCTGTCTGTCTCTATGTATGCTTAAATCTTTAAATTTGCGCTAACAGATTTTGATGCGGTTTTTTTTAATAGATAGAGTGATTCAAGAGGAAGGTTTTTATGTATATAACATCTATACCCGCGCGAAGCCGAGGCTAGTGACTTATAATTACATTACGTGACTATTGAGTGATAAACAACAATTATATCTAACTGTTGTCTCTGCCCACTTATTGTCATCGCCACAATTATTTTGGTCTTGGAATCTTATAAATCATTTTGATTCGATATCGATTGTCGTCTGGTTTATCAACGAAATTACACGAAGTATCTAAAAAAAACATACCAAGTGATGTTTGTGCTTGAACAAATATATCGATGTTAAATACGTAAAGGATTTGGGTCGATAAAACATTATTATATAAATATCCAAGCTTTAAACTAAACATCCCAAAACACGTAAACTAAACTCGTATCTAAACTATTATCTCTACGCCGGCCTTCCCCACTGTAACACTATTCAGATTATCCTCACAACTTCAGCAGCTTACGATTACATTAAAGTTTCCTCACTCTGATGCGAAGGAAACCAGAGGAGGACGCGTCAAAAACTTTTACATGCATCCGCACTAATATTATAAATGCGAATGTCTGTCTGTATGTTACGCTTTCACGCCTAAACCACTGAACCGATTTCGATGAAATTTAGTACAGAGATAGAGTTGACCTTGGGGAAATACATAGGCTACTTTTTAACCGGCTACGTTAAAAGAGGGTATGTTTTTACGCAATAATTATTATAAGTCGGAAAAAAGCCCTTTGAAAGATGTCCGTGTTATTGAAATAATTCACGCGGGCGAAGCCGCGGGCGGAAAGCTAGTACTTAATAAAAACTTGTTCAAATAAAATACATAAAAGTATAAAAGTGCAAATGAATCAAAGTATAAACATCTGGGCAAATCTAAATAATTATATCACTGACTTTCACCCATCCCGTTTATGAGATCTTTGACGCAGTCTCGCAGTTCCTGGCGAGTTTCCGCTGCAGACAATGCTTGTTAGTTGCACATTGTCTGTCACCTCTTCTCATTACCTCTCGATGAATGGGCCACGTTCGAATGGATCCAGATGGTATTAATAGCCGAGAGTGGGATGGTATTACAACTGTCAACAAGTGTAAAGGAGAAAAGCGACGGTCTGCGTTGCGCGGACAGTCCGAAACCGAATTGCCGATGTAGATTGTAGACTGTAGTTTCGTTTCGTACCGGTCCAGTTTTACTGCGACCAGCGCACGAGTTGAACGGCTCCCCTGTTTCTATAATGTACGGCTTTCATTCCGAAACACGTCGCGTTCGGGCCGATAAGATCTGTAAATTCGATATTTAGCTCGTGACATCGCGATAGTGTTGTACGAATTTGTGACGTGACATTTCTAGGCCATGTGATTCAATGAAACAAAAATGCCAATGTCTACCGGCAAAAAAGTATAAAAACACTTTTCCTGGAATGTACACATGCGGACAACGGGTAACAGAGGGTGCTTTTACTGAGGCAGTACCGTCAAGATGCCGCGTAGGGGCAAATGGATGCATCTGGTCGCCGGGGTCATCGCCGGCGTCACACTTGGTGTATTCCTGAAACTGTGCTTAAGGACTTCATCGAGGACTTCGATACAAACCTGTCCGGATGCCGCTAAACTTTATATTGCACCGGAACCTTTGGCTGTGATAGGTTTAAGCCCGAATGAAACTGTTCTAAATTCTAACAGGACCTTGGTGTTCGTTGGTGTCATGACTGCCGAACAGTATTTGAATACAAGAGCGAAAGCTGTTTTTGAGACGTGGGCGCAAGATTTACCTGGTAGAATCGCGTTTTTCAGTTCGGAAATTTCACGTGCGTCCGGTCTACCCCTGGTTCCTTTACGTAGTGTTGATGATAGTTATCCTCCTCAAAAGAAATCTTTTTTAATGTTGCTTTATATGTATGAGAACTACGGTGAGAAGTTCGAGTGGTTTATGCGTGCAGATGATGACGTTTATGTGCGGGGTGATAAGTTGGGGGAGTTTTTACGTTCTGTGGACAGTAGAAAGCCACAGTTTATAGGTCAGGCGGGTCGTGGTACCAACGCCGAGAGAGATGCTTTGGCCTTGGAATACAACGAGAACTTTTGCATGGGAGGGCCGGGGGTGTTGCTATCTCGAGAGACTTTAAGAAGGGTGGCTCCTCATGTGAAGTACTGCCTCAAGCACCTTTATACTACACATGAGGACGTCGAGCTTGGCCGATGTGTTGCCAAATTCGCAGGCGTATCTTGCACTTGGAGTTATGATGTAAGTGATTTTGTATCTTGTCTAGTGAAAATAGAGTTTGAAATGTAGTGTACGGTATAAAATTTTATAAGTAGGTGTATCGAGAAAGTCCCTAGACTAGAAGCTAAGGTCGTTTACAAATCTTATGAAACTTTTACTTTTTAATTTAAATTTTTATTTAGAAGTATACGCATGGCGTAAAGTGTATATTTTCTGAGGAAAACAAAGTCGTATATTAACTAAAGATTAATTATCCAGTAGAGATAATAAAACAGCCATTACAATTTCAAACTTTAGTATCTTTATCATAAACAATGAACTGTCTAGGTACCTGAAAATTTTGTTGAATTTAAGTTCGCGATATTGTTGTCGAAATCCCGTTACATGAATAGTAATAATAAGCACTGTACTACAATGCGTTCCCTACATTTCTTTATAGAGTTGGGATTCGACTTCACTTTCGAGTCGAAAGATATTTTTGCTAGGATTAGGTAAAGTGCAACTACAACCGTACCTACTGTCGAACAGTTTTACGGCTTCGTGGGTTCAATTCGCGGTCATTGCAGTTTCCACTCAACTTCGGTGTAAAAGTTAACATGAAATCTTCATTGAAATATTTATACTAAAACACCTTCTATAATAACTATCTTATGATTTCTAAATATTATGTTATAATCGCCGCTGTGGTCGAGCGTAATCGGTGTCCGACTTTGACGCACGAGGTCCCGGATTCGGTTCCCGTGTAGGGCAACTTGTTCTATGAGTATTTTTTAATCTCAAAAACATAATCCGATTGGATTTGTCCGGGTATTCCGAGCTAGGTTTTAGGCTACTTTTTATTAAAAGCTAAAATTATTCTTAATTCATGTACTCGCAGTCTAATTTAATTCATTGTTCCGTAGTTCCTACATTACTGACGTAACAATTCTTACTATTAATTATACAACAAACCATTATACCATGAAACCCGGAATGTACAGAAGCCTTTGAAAGTCATAGTAAAATCACTAATAGATTTGATTAGGGGAACCCTGTAAATATAAAATAATACCGTCCTGGGGCAACAAAATAAGTAGAGCTTCAGATTACATGTAACAATAACTCACATGTGATCCGAGACTTTGGTTATTTTATTGCCCTATAAGAGTATACTATTTTTTTTGTTCGACCGAGTCACAGTAAAATCATTACAAAGAAGCTGTCATAAAAACCGTAGACAAAGTTGCGGGTAAAAATAAACATCGTCACGCACATACCCCAAAAGAGTAGACAGAGAGTACATGGGCACCCACGATTAGCCGACGATATTTAGGTCCTATGATGTGACAGTCGGCACAGATCCAAACAGGCAGTTATGTTTTCAGATAAACTGAGAACAAGTTGCCCTGCCCGGGAATCTAGCCCGATACCCCGAGCACTAAATTCGGACACCGGCTCCACAACCACAGGGGCAATAAGTCACAAACTGTGCAGCTCATATTGTAGCAATCATAAAAAATATCTATACAAATTGAAGTGTCTGTTTACAAAATTAAAATAACCGTTTTCTACTGATATCTTATACTATTTTTTCTGTATTATACACGGTATATATACCAAATTAACAATTTTTAGAATTTTTGTCTGTCTGGGTCTCTGAAATTACGGCTGTTAATGAAATAAAGATAACATAGCTCACATTAATTATATTCAACTAACTTCGTAGTAATGTAACTTCAAAGTTGGACGTAGTCGCGGGCTAGTATATATAGTATTATAATAAAGTCAGTCGTTTTTTAGTTATCCTTTATTCGGTGGAGACGTACTCACAGGATGAAGATAAATAATCCTTTTCCGTTTACGCTATGTGACCTAATCCTAACACCTAACGTTGGCCAACCGTGTTATATAACTAACATCTTGACGACAAGAATGATGTGTCGGTATGTTATTTGAATATTTAATTTATTAGTAGAGTTTCTGTTTTTTTAAAACACACACGACATATTTATAGATCTATATTTTATATTTAGGTATCTATATTTTAGATTGAAAAACTAGAAGGCTTTTTAATAATTCTTCTGAATGATTTTTAGTGCGTTACCTCGAGTTTTTACTGGATAAACCAAATTTGATGATCCTTTTTGTTTGTTTCAATTATATCAGGAGCCGAAAGTTGGATTTAGAGTTATACTTACTTAATTCTCAATTATGCGTATTTATATGCGTATATTATTATGGGTACACGGAAAAACATGTTAGTTAGTAAGTAATTCAATTATTTTTTTACAAATGGTTAAGATATTAAAACTATTAATTGCTTAGGTACGTAGACGATGTTCTTTGTCCCGGCCTTATTCTACTTCGATAATATCAGATGCTATCGGGGTCAGTTATCTAATCTAGGGTATTTGACAAGGGTGACAGTTTTTACACACTATGTGTCTGACCCCTGCAACTCAGGAGGGAAACTAGGTCCAAACCTAGATTAGGTTGAGCTCAAATAGCTCTCCGAAAATTTACCTACTTAGATAACCTCATTGGTACGAGTATATGCTCGAATCTGGACTACCCAACTGAAAGGTTGGACTTTCATATGGGTAGTCCAGATTCAGCAGCAGATTTTTGCAGTTGTATGCGTTTAAAAATAAATGATCGCTAACATTTAAAAGAACTGTAATTTTTAAAACAAATTATGTAACAAACATGGAATACGTTTAAACGTAAACATTACATCAATCCTTGTCAGGTTGCAATAATATTTGTAGTCGTTGCAAAACTACTAATAGAAACATGTGCCCAGTGCATTTTTTCATACAATCATATAAATAGCTTCTAAAATTGTTTAGTTACATAGTAACATATATTTTTGAACAAAATGAATAATATGAGTTTTTACAACTTGAAATTTAAACGAATGAATTTTTTTTAATCTACGTGATAATAAGTACATGAGATTCTGATTTCATTTATAAGAAACACTTATCGGTGAAAAATATATAGCCTGTTTCAAAGGATGCTTTTAGAAATCCAAATCATGATTCGAATAAGTTTTTATTCTACGGGAGCTAACCGATGGTAAACAAATAAAACTGGCGCCTTTGTGTTTTATGAAAAAAAAAATTAAACGAATACACCAGTCCCAAGGCCTATTCAAAATAAACAATTTGTTGAACACCAAGGAACAGGTAAAGAGATCAATGGGCCACGTCTCGGAGTTGCTAAAACAGATTCACACGTTGCCCTTATTCGATATTGAAAGACCTCTTTTTTATAAAGTGAGTTGGTGTAAATGATTATATTATTATACCTGACATTATACACAGAACTTTTCTTGTTGTAAATTGCTTTTGTTAAATTTATATTAGAACTTATTACTTCTCCGTTCTCCCTCAGAAATCAATTGAGCGATCAAAATAAATAACTAATTTCCCAGATTTTTATCTGTGCTAAATTTTATTAAAATGTATACAGTTTTGGCCAAATTTAAATGGACAATACAAACACAAAATTTTCTAGCCTTCTTTCTTGTTCTAGCCTCAAAAAATACATTAAAAACTCATGATGGCTTTGGGACCTTCCAAATTTTGGGAGTCGGTTTAAAAAAATTATATTGGCTGCTACGAAACTCCAAGGGCTACAATTTCACACGTTGCAGTGAGAATACACACAATTAGGCAGTAAGTAACAAATCAATGTCACTCGCAGTAAACTGTTTATAACTCCGTAAACTGTTGATCCCATGTTGATCCTCAAATGTCAAGGTAAAATTGTGTTTTGACAGTTAAACGTAAAATAAGTCTTCAATTAATAAAAAAGATGTTTGTTACCAGTTACTGATACTTAGTTTTAAGCTGCGTGTCTTTTTTGAAATAAATAATTTGTTTTTGATTTAATTTAAATTTTAGATGTATTTACTTATTCAGGGCAGTAGCCAGTGTACCGCATTCGCGCCCGCGCTAGGACAAGCCCAAGGGCACCACTAAGCTGAAAAAGATGTCAGCATCCATTTACAGAATCTTAAAAATTAAATATTGATACTCGATAGGAATTTTGGGTCTTATTGTACACTTGTGATAATACAGCTAATAAGAAAAAACAATAAAGAGTACGAAAGGCGAGTCTATCTCTGACAAATTAACAAAAAAAAAATAAAATAGAGTTTTGGCGGGATCGAGAGAAAAAATGGACACAGTTTTTTTTGTAATTATTGAATTGCGTTTACATGTTCAATTACAATGTCCAATTTGGTGGAATTTTTTATAATGTTGTTCGATTAAACTGCACAAATAAAGTATTCATAAAGAAATTAGTGTATTTTCTCGATGCGTCCAAACCTTATTCGATGAGCTTAGGTTTAGGTATAAGTAAAGATGCCACCCTTTTACCTAAAACCCTGAAATGATTTTACGACAGAAAAGGCAGAAGCCAAAAGTATTAGACACTCCCTAGAGGACAAATTGATTTATAATAAGAGCAAGGATGGGTGCAGTTTTAACATTACATATACACATCGAGTCAAATTATTCAATTTTTGTAGCATTTTGTATAATGTTGTAAGTAGGTACATGTAGATTTTGAGACGGATCAGAGTTGTATAGACCTAGTGTTGAGTAATTACAAAAATACATTAGTCTATCATTGGTAATGGATGATAAGAAGATGTGTTACTTAATGTGCTGGGTTAAAATAAAATTGTGTAGGTACTCTACTTGATAAATAAATAAGGTCGGCACTTGGCTGATAAGTAGGCCGTGGGTACAATGTTTTGTTATCCCTTACTGAAAAGTTAGTATGAAGAAAATAATGAATGTGGAAGGAGCTTGGCAAATATGTAGCAATCGTGACACTTGACGTGAATATATGCTATGATGTAAATTTTAGGGTTATGAATGTGACTTTAATGTGACTGACTCTTAATATTAGTAATTCCTTAATTTTTTACTAAATATCCAAATATTATGAGCATTAAATATACATATATTTTTTATGATATTGGAAGGCAAACAAGCAGACGGATTCCCTGATGGTAAGAAATACACGTCGCCTATAAACATCTAAGGTGGAAATGGTGCGTTATCAACCTGAGACTGGGATGGGAAGCCTGTTGCGTGAGTAAGCACTGACTCTATTGCGGCAGGAATAGGTAAGGCGGTGGTACCAATCCGGGCGAGTCGTTGCAAGACTCTACCACCTAGTCAATGT
>DVZL01007771.1:0-10584 GCA_018236625.1 Lasaia peninsularis
CCTGAGGCTGGGATGGTAAGCCTCTTGCGTGAGTAAGTTTACCGGCTACCCTACCCTTCAAACCAGAACACGACAATAGCGAGCACTGCCGCTATTGTGTATTGTGTTTCAATTATTCCCATAAAAACTTATTAGCTGTCAACGTCAGGCGGTACGAAGTTCGCCGAGACGGCTAGGCTGTAATATACATGATTATATATCTCGACGTGACGCTCAACTGATCCTTTGGAAATGCAATGATAAGTTACACACCGGACATCTCCTGACAGTGTCGCACGCTGGCTTCCGTCTCCGTGACGGCTTGTTTGACTTGGTATTGCCATATGCTAATACATATTGACGCATTTGATGTACTAAGAACGACGTAAACTACACTAGCACATAAGGTCTAATAGCCTAACCACAGGGAAGCGACGCACCTACAACATCTATGGTATCTATAAGCCACGGTTGTCTCTTACCATCTGAGACCAGTGTACCTATTAGCTGTCTTATACTATAAAAAAACTCCGCAGATAACTAAATATTTACGACTTCAAAAAAATCTCTTTCATTACAGTAATTTTAAAGCAGTAATTTTATAAAAAAAAACTAGCTGCGCCCGCGACTTCATCAGTGTTATTATTTTTTTAATATTTTTTTTAACATTTCTAAAGGTCTAAGTCATTCTTTATAACACCTGCTACCTACCAGTGAAAGTCCCGTGAAAATCGGTTCACTAGGTCGGTTGTACCTACTCGCTAATCTTTGAAACGGCTGGACCGATTGCGACGGGACTTACACTGGAAGACAGCTAATGTAATAAGGTATTACATAATTCTACTTTTGTTTTAGAAAATATATAAAATAAAATAATTAAATATGAAAGCGGACGAAATCGCGGACACGGCTAGTGTATAAATAAAGCTACTACTAAATTTACATTTTTATTATTGATCTAACCCCCTAAGAACGGAACCCTAAAATATATCACTGTCGGTATCACGGAAGTGATAAACGTATATCCTGAGGCGAAGTTTCCAGCGTTATCCCGGAGTTACGATTCCCAGACGGCCAACATGTCACCCACCCATAGTAGCTCGAGGATCGCGGGTGTAATTATATATTTGGATTCAAACTGATGATTTGTATAGAACATATTTTATGATTAAGGTTTATATGACAGTCATATTACTAATGGAAGTAATGAACACTCGTGGACATAAAAAGAAATAAATTAATATAATTACACCCAAACTCTCGGATGGATAGGTAGACGTACATATGCATTATGCATCCACGATTAGCCGACAATATTACGTCTCATGATGTGACAGGTAGAATAGCATGTCCATCTCCATATCGGACACAAATCTATTATGTGTTTCAGATAAACAGAAAAATTGATAATAACATGTCCTATCTAGAAACCAAACCCGGAATCTCGTGCGTCAAGTTCAGACACCCACTACGCTGGTAATTGACATACATATACAGAGAAACGCAAAAAAGGGAAAAAAATTATAATACGTCTTATTGCACTTTTTGCATATTTTTTTACATAAAATCAATAAATTGAATATAAAAAAACAGTAACATAAAAAATGGTAATGAAAAACACAAAAATAATGCCAAATTTCTCAAGAAGAATCTAAACACGCCAATTTTACGTATATTTGATCTTGCGTGGACAGATAACAAAAAAAAATAAAAGAAGTTTTATGTTTAGTCATCATCAGGAAATCCATTTTTTTATATTGTTTTCTAACAATAATAAAAAAATACCTTTTTTTTTAAATTTTCATTAAAAAAATAGAAAGTTTTATTGCAGTTATTATAAAACGATGCACATATTTACTTAACGACTTCTCGTCTACTTTCTGAAATATACAACGTGAATACACACGATGAATAAAAACGTACTGTACAGTCGCATGTGTGAACGCGCGCTAAACAAGAATCAATAGTTATATTGAAAAAAATCTCACGTTTCTTGCACAACATAGATGTCGTAACAGATAATAACCTTTACCATTCTACACTTAGACAAAGGCTTATCACGGGATATTATTATCTAATTATGTATTGCTTGTATTCAATATTCATTAAGAATAAATACCGTCACACCCGTATCTACGAAGGGATAGGCAGAGTTAGGTACTTTTTTTATCAAGTAACTTTTTTTTCCAACTTTACAAACACGTTGTAAAATAAAAAAAAATACAGTCATCTATACAGATAAATAAAATTCAAGTGTCAGTATGTAATATTAAAATAACCGCTTTTTACTAAGCGTATATGTACATTTACAAGGTACATACTACACCAAAACCACATTTTTTAGAATTTTTGTCTGTCTGTTCGTTCCCGCTAATCTCTGAAACGGCTGGACTGATTTTGACGGGAATTTTTTGACAGACATTGGCAGACAGCTAATGTAATAAGAAACGGTTTAGGCGACTTATATTTTAAAATTTTATTTTAGAAATGTACAAAATAAATAAATTAAATAAAAACGTGGACGAAGTCCTTTGTAAATATACATACCTAATATGCACTTAGTAAAAGGCATGCATTTTAATATTACATACAGACACTTCAATTTTATTTATTTGTATAGATATACCGGCTATCTCTAAGGATTTCGCTGAAGTTGGTACCTAGGGACTTGGAGGGTAAAAGATTGATTTAGATAGTTGTCGGTCTTATAAAATTGCGAAAATCACGACATCTCCGTTACCGTCAGAAGGCATTTTTTTCAAGTAGGCAGTAGCTGACAAAAAAGAACTATCGAGTGAAGCTCGGTAGCTCAGGTACCAATAATAATAATGTACAAAACGTTTCCTTTGTATATATACGCGTCATTATGCAAACGTTTCAAAATAGGTTAAGCAACTACGTCCTTGGTGTTGATTAGCGAGCTGTCGGGGGACTGATGTGTCAAACAATGCCGAGTGCGACCTACTGGCACCTCTATCTGATTACCTATGTGTGGAACCTGATTACATTTGAAAGATGAAATGCTTGTATGCCTGTTAGAAACTAGTTTAATCAAAACATGGTATAAAAACGAAATCTTTAAATAAGCACTTAACTGTTTATAAAATCCTACAATTTGACCGCCTCGTTGGCCGAGAGGCTAACGCAAACGCCTAACTGCATCGACTAACCGTGAGGCTCGGGTTCGATTCCCAACGGGGACAGACATTTGTGTGATGAACATGGATGTTTGTATTTCCGGGTCTGGGTGTTTACTAAATTTATACTGGTATCTATTTAAGTATTTCTATGTATTAGTATCATTGTCTAACACCCATAATACAAGCATATTATTTGCTTACTTTGGGGTTAGATCAATGTGTGTAATTTGTCCAGTAATATTTATATGTATGCTAATATTACAAAGGCGAAAGTTTGTAAGTATGAATGAATGATGTTTGATACTCTTTCACAAAAAAAACTACTGGACGGATTTAGATGAAAATTTGCAGTGAGATAGCTCATACGTGAGAATAGCACATAGGCTACTTTTTAATCGACTACATTAAAAAGGGGGTTTGTTTTTACGCAATAAGAATTATAAGTCGGAAAAAAACTCTTTGAAAGCTATCTACATATACCTACTTCCCGTCACGAGAAGCTATAATTTTTGCAAACAAACTTCTTTTAACAAGTAAATATTTTTACTACGTGACAATAATGAACTGACCATATTCAATCGAAGTAAAACTATATACGGGTTATATGAAAGTAATAACCTTTTTAATTTAGTCGAATATTATTTGACAACTATCGTTTCTGCTTCGTGGTACGGGGACGCGCCGATCTCAGGGAATGCAAAATTTCGGTTCGCTATTTTGAAATAAACGTCATTCGAGTTTTGAATGCGCACGAATATACATATTTTATTGCTTTATTTAAATCGCGGATTTTGTTGTTATTATTAATTTTGTTATTTTTTCGTTACCATTTTGTTATTGTTGTAAGTTTTGTCAATTATTGCCTTAATTTTATCGTTTTTAGTTATTTGTTATTGTGTATTTATGTGTAATGGAATGGATGAATAATAATAATATCATTATTATTTCTAATTCTATTCGAATTTTCTTCGGATGCTTGCAGCAATTCCTTTACGAATAATTTATTAAATATTTAAAAAAATAAATACTTTTTTCCTTTAACCCAAATGTTGAGAACTTCGGAACGTTTGTTTACATAATTGATGCCTTCTCGTGACAGATAGTATAAGTCACTTATTACATTAGTTATCTACCAGTGAAAGTCTCATCAAAATTGGTCCAACCGTTCCAAATATTAGGGGGAACAAAGAAACAGAAAAAATGATTTGGTAAATGTACACGTTAATTGAGTAAACAGTGCTTGTTTTAATATCACAAACACTTTATTTATTTGTATAAATATTTAAAAAGTTTTTAGCAATAATGGACCAAAAACAAGCGCATGGATTAACGAAAACATTTTGATCAGAAAACCAATATTAATATCCACAGTAAACAATAGCACTCCATTTAAAACTTTCATCCATACTCAACATTTCTAATAAATCAAACTCCCAACTAAAAGATGAGTCCGCCATGATTCCGCGTGTGGTATAACTTGGACAGCTGTCATAATATACGTTATGAATTATAGTTTGCCGTTCTCTAATCCTTTGATATACTAGCTTATAACCGCGGATTTGCTTACAATACGTCACAGTAAAACAGTATTTTACTCGGCTTCACAATGCAAAAAAAGGGTATTTTATTCCTTTGTGACACTTTCGAGAACAAACGCGCGGGAATTAATAAAATGACATGCCTAATACTGAAGGTAAGAAAATCTGAAATTCAAAATGCCGCCACTAGATGACACATTGTAAAAGAGTAAAAACTTAAACGAACCCATAAAAAGACCTGTCATAAATTTGTAAGTATTGCTAATACAATTTCAATTGACCAACCACTCTTTCACTGAGTCTCGTGGTATTGACAAATTCACTAGAAAAAGAGTGAGATAGCTGTATTTCAATTTGCGACACCTCTTTGTTAGGAGTACACTCTCCATATAGTACGTTCAGTTTTATGCTACGAAAATAACAAGCTACAGTTGTTCACGATAAGAAAATAATGTCATCTTCAAACTAACACTATCGTGACCAATCACATCGGAGAATTTCAAATTATCTACCATTTTATTGGTCGGGAGCTTTACTCGATTAGTTGACGTTATGTTTTCCTTCAAGTGAATCAACAAATGGGTTATAGTTTTTACTTTTTAAAACTAAATGGCCAGCTCAAAATATATACAAACTTTTTAGAGAATATATTTGGATGTGGTCTCTACAGTACACAGTAGAATTAGCGCCCGCGTCACACTTAAGCCCAGGGTCTTAAAATTGACGTTTTGAATTTGTAATTCGAATTGGAATCACTATTCTATTTCACCGTTATCAAAATATGGAGGCCTCTTTAATAGGTTAATTACGGAATTCAATTTGCGGAGGAAGAAATTTGTTTGTTGAAATTCAGAAATACTAAATGCGAAACATGGATAAAACAATTAAAACAAATTAAGCAAATAAATAGGAACAGTTAGCTTTGAAAATATGCTAGCATTTGTTTGATACTGGCTATCGCTCGCGACTATTTCTTCGTTACTTATTTATTTAAGTAAATATGTAGGAATTGCGACACTTGCCACTAGATACTCTCTGCCTATCTTGTAATGGCGTGAAGATATGTATTAGCGCATCGTAGGCGTCATTTATGTAGCTTATTTATTCTAATTAAGATACAGAAGCTTAAGTAAAGATATATAAGAAGGGTAAAGATATTACATGAAGTATAATGCCACTGTATATTAAAATAAGCTTATTAAAGCTTTTGTATAAAAATACCTTATCATATTTTGATCAATCCGAGAAAGTAGTTTTGCTTTTTAATTTTCTCAACTTTAATGCTTTTCAAGAAGCATATTGAGAGACACACAAGCAGAGGGAACTTTTAGTTTTAAGAAATACATTTCGAATACTTATAAAAAGCAGAAAAGAAAACACTCGAAAAATACGATCAAGAACATTTCTTTTTGTGACTACCAAAAGAAAATATAACTTCATTTACGTTGAAACGTACGAAATATTTTTGTGAGTTTCGTCAATTTTGTTATTCTTTTGAGTCTGGATAATTTAATAATAGGCTAAATGTTCTATGACATTTAAGCGAGGCACTTACAGAAATACGCAAATCTTATTTAAATCGTAAAAATAAAAATAGCTATGTTTCACTTTTTTCTTTCTCTTTATGTCGAACAAGCATAAGGATTTCCTTATGGTAAAAAACAACCGTGGCTTATAGACACCATAGGTTCATCGCTATCCTGTGGTCAATATCTAATAGGAAACTTAACCTATGGATTTTGAAAATTGGTGGACTAAGAGCAATATGACCACGACTTAAGCAACTTACTTATTTCAACTATTTATGGAAAACAAAAAATGAATGTATTTAGCAACTATATGATAATATTCATAATATGCAGCGCGTTCAGTCCTTACCTATACATGTAGGCATTATGCCAGTGTTTGCTTTTCATGTTCCATGCTAAGTGGTATTGTATGTGATATTTTACACGTCAAGAACACGACGCACCAGTAACGTAAAGAAAATATTTGTCTTCTGAACCGCTATCTAATAAAATAGAAAAATGGTGAAAGAATAACGTAAACACATTACATCAGCTGTCTGCCAATGAAAGACCCGTTAAAACTGGTCCAGCCGTTAGTTAGTTAGTCGTAGTTATAAACAGACAGACAAAAATTCTAACAAATATTATTTTGGTATATTATGTATTCATTTAGTAAAAAGTGTTTATTTTAACATTAACATTACATACAGACACTCCATTTTTATGTATAGATATATACACACACAACACAACATAGGCAATTTAAAATAACTACAAAATTTCACTTATTTTTACACACGGTCGGTTAAAACTATCACTACTTATGTCTATTTTTATTCATTCTCCAGCGATACGATCCAGAGATACGCGAGTTTTACGTCGATTGAATTGTCGTACTGTAGAATAATATTATTTTTAGCTTAGTTTCATTTTTAACGGATTTTAAATAAAATAAGCAGGCCAAGTGTGAGCCGGACTCGCGATCGAAGGGTTCCGTAAAAACAATCACGTTTTCCTCTCGAGCCCCCTGTCCTATTTTAGTATTTTTTGTTATAGCGGAAACAGAAATCTGGAAAAAATTCAAACTGTCTAACTGTAACAGTTCTTCAGATACAGCCTGACGACAATCAGATAGACAAACTGCGAAGTCTTAGTAATAGGGATCCGTTTTTTATCTTTGGGGTACCGAACCCTAAAAAAAGGTTTTATTAAAGTCTGTTAAAAATAAAACTAAGAAATTCTTAATTCGTCTGACATAAATTGACTATAGACTTGTTCTATTGACATAAAATATATGACTGAATTGCGATTTGTTTTGCTCTGACTTCATCGATCCAATGATATCTGGGACGTCCCATGTCACGTTTCCCGGTGGGACGTCCCCGATATGTGTGACGTGTACAATGTACATGGTGGGTGGTGTACAAGTGATGTGACGAATAGCTAATTGTTTATGTCTTTAAACATGTTGAAATTTATCCAATGGCAGGTCTGGAATTTGCGAATAGACTAAAATTGAAAAAAAAATTTGCAAAGCACTTTTACAACTTCCCATCTATTTATTATATGAAATGAATGTTTGTCTGTATGTCAATCGATGAACTCAATAACTACTGGAACGATTGTTATGAAAATTGGTATATGTATTTTACCACGGAGAAGGTTTGTATGATATGGCTTATTGGCGTAGCAACGCGCACCGGACACACCCAGTCATGTATAAAATATAACAGTCAATTTTCCAAAAAAATATATTTTTGAATTACAAACTTTTAAATTATAATTGGGTTAAAACAAGAAAAAACATTTCAAATAATTCATTTATATGTTGTTATTGGATGTTTTTGTACTCTTATATAAGTGTACAAAAACATCCAATAATAGTATCCGTCGTGTGACTTTTTTTAATGTACATCGTACATTTTTATGGTTTATGACAACGAACAATCACACAGCTTTCCTCACGGTAAGAGGAAACCATATACGTTGTAGGTACTGGAATGTTGAAGACCCAGATAGTCATTATGGCGACAGGAATAGGTAAGGCGGTAGATTCCTATCCGGCCGTGTGGTACAGCACCTTACGATCCGTGGCCTTCTTGGGAGTGACCTGGTTAACCTATGCTTACATCTTACGAGCTGTGTAGGGAGGCAGATCATCTACACAGGGGATCTGGACCTAAAAGTAAAGAAAGGTTTTACTGTAAAAGTTCTCTTATGAGGATAACCTGTCTGTTTAAGTTTTCTTTGTATCTTACATGAATAATAAAAATAAATATGCATAAATTAATTCTGTGACCATATTGTTCCCGCTTGTACTTTTGACGACTAGTTGCCATGGAGAAATGTCCAGGGATACAGGAGTTTTACGCCGATTGGATTGTCTTGCTGCAGTGACGTGATTTATCCCTTGGCTCGGTATACATTTCCGATATGTAATCCTCATATTTGTAATGAACTTCAGTAAACTAAATAAGTTGAATGTTTGACACTTATATATTTTTAATTAAATCAAGTCACTTTGCTCGTTTTTTTTCGCTTTGCAGCCTTTTCGAAATTTAAGTAAATTTTATTTAATCTTATTATGATAAAAATAACTTAATAAAAAAAACTCGAATCTAATAATTTTCATCATGCCCTAAATATTTTTTAAAACATTTAAGAAAAAATGGCGTACCACAATATTGCGTTATGGAAAAATTTTAAAAATATATCAAGTGCGAGCGGGACTTACGCACGTAGTGTTCCGTACCATTATCTATAAAAAAAGTACCTTCACGCCTATTATCCCCGAAGGGGTCGGCAGAGGTGTGCTAGTATATTCACGACTCGTGGGTTCAGTAGATATCCTAGAACACATCAGCGATTAGCCAAGGTACTAGGGCCCAAATGTGATATCCTATCCTGTGTAGCCTATAGCCACTTTGGGAATATTCCAATCCCGGGCAATATAATGCTTACTCAGAACAATCTGAAAAACATTTAAGAAAAGTTATCTGAACTGGGAATTGAACCTATATGGCTAACGGTCTTAACAGGCGACACCTGTACCATTACTGGTGTAATGGTACAGAGGCAATTATCTATAAAAATGCCAAAAACACGTTTGTTGTATGGGGGCTCCCTTTATAACAAAATACATCATCTGTGAAAATTTCAACTGTCTAGCTAACACGGTTCATGAGATGCAGCCTGGTGAAAGACAGACAAACAGACGGACAGCGAAATCTTAGTAATAGGGGTACTGAACCCTAAAAAACAACACCAATTGACATACAATTTTTAAACCTACAAACCGATAACAAATAATCTGAATAGAATTTTTACATCAATTGAATTTTTTGATAATTCATTTCTTTTTTTTTTTCATGAAATATGCAAATAAAAGCAAATTGAAAAAATGATTTCAGTTTTGAAGTCTTTATCGGGAGAGATAAAATAATGTCTTTGTACGCGACGGTATCTTTTACGAAAGGCTTCGCAACAAAATATATTTTTATTTTTAAACATCTATTGAGTCTTTTTTTATATAGTATAAGACAGCGAACAGGCACACGGGTCTCCTGATGGTAAGAGACAACCGCGGCCTATAGACACCATAGATGTTGTAGGTGCGCCGCTGCCCTGAGGTCGGGCTGTTAGACCTTATGTCACTCATAATGTTTTTGTCTATTTTTCGAGATAGGACGGCAAACAACACAAGACTGTCCGTATATTCATAGGCGAACGTGGTCTATAGATCACCTCTGTGGTGTAACAGTACGACTGTAGCCTGTTAAGGCCGTTAGCCGTGTAGGGTCCCGGGTTCAATTCCCAGGTTGGACAACTTTACTTAAATGTTGATTATTATGAGTATTGGAATGTGCCGGAAGTGGTGATAGGCTAGCCACCTATCATAACATGGACGTGTACCTTGGCTAATCGTGGGTATTCTGGTATATCTACTGGACTTACGAGTCGTGGATATACTAGCATACCTCTGCCTACCCATTCGGAGATAATGGGCGTGAAAATACTATATAAAAAACGACCGTAGAAATGTCACATACAAACTAATCTGACAGAAAAAAAACTCATCTGTCTCTTACTTTTACTTATGTTAAAAGAAGATAGCGATAACTTAAAATAAGTTTAGTTGGCGGCAGCAGAATGCCTAGCATTGCCGAAAATATAATCAGAACGAAGACAACATATGTCCGCCTCGTTGGTCGAGTCGCTAGCGTACACGCCTAACCGCATCACCTAACCGCGAGGCTCGGGTTCGATTCCCGATGGGGAGAGGCATTTGTGTGATGAACATAGATGTTTGTATTTCCGAGTCTGCGTGCTTATTAAATTTATACTGGTATCTATTTAAGTATTTCTATGTATTAGTATCGTTGTCTAACACCCATAACACAAGCATATAATTTGCTTACT
>DVZL01007772.1:0-10584 GCA_018236625.1 Lasaia peninsularis
GTCATAACTTAAAGAATTCAACATTTTTACTAATATTGTTTTGCATTGATATTTTGTTAGAGAATATATTTTTAAGAGCCTGTTTAATCTATTATATAGATAATATTTAATAAATTATAGAGATCTGCAGATTTTTTGTAATACTGCCTAGAGCAAGTGTTTTAGTTTATGTCAGATCTTTCATGTAGTATTTTAGGGTCAAAAGTTAAGCTAGTATGGAATTTTAAAACAACACATAAAATAGTTTTCTAATGGACAGAACATTACTATGTTTATAAAGTTCTACTGTTAGATATCTATACGGTTTAAAGAACATAACTTTCAGAAGTGCTCTTTAAGCTCTTTCTAATTCCAATAATTTGATTTTTGATGCACCGCCCCATATCGTAATACAATATGTAACTACCGATTGTGCCAAGACAACATAAATTCTCTTACGACTTACTATCTGTCTTGGCTCGATCTACATCTGGTATCTTTACTCGAACGCTTTGGTCTATTTCTGCTATAGGAAATTTTGCAGTTGAACGCGCTAACTTTTTTTTGGCTTGTTTATCAAGTGATACTGTCGCTGCGTTACGAACCTTGCGAATTTCGTTTGATTTGAGGTTGAGTAAAAATGCAGATTTTTCATTATCAGAATTTCCCTTTGCATTACTCATATCGGCAGAAGGCCTTTGGTTGACTGCTCGAGGGTTTTCATTTATCATGTCCACACACAGTGTGTTACTGATTTTCTGGTAGTCTGTCGGCAGAATGTTGCTCCAGTTCAGGCAGAGCCTCTTGAATTTTGCTCAATTCTTCATTTATTAATGATACAGCGTATATATCATCAGAATTTTTCTCTTCATTGATCATATTATTGTAGTCAGCAAAAATAGGCTGTTGATCGTTTACTGTAGGTTCCTGATTTTCTGGTTCAATATCGGCAGAATATTGTTTCAGTTTAGAACAGTGTTCAGGTTCAGAAGCAGAACCAGTAACCGCAACTGAGTTTTCATCATCTGTGTCCTTATTAACTGCATCATCCGCTCTATCCACAATAAAGTTTAGACCTTCACCGGAATCACTATCTTTTAAGATTGCCTCAAGGTCATCTTCACTTACTATCTCCGTTAACCCGTCAAATAATGGCAAGACTGATTTCAAACCTACTTTGGGTTTGCAGCCAAACATTGCTTCGTAAGGACTGCGATCGATGCCGGAGTGGTAAGCTCTATTTTTCATAAACTGTATAAATCTTAGCCCTTCCGACCATTTTGTTGTAGTTTTATATGTCTCCAACCATGTAAATACCATATTTCAATATTCTGATTTGCTCTTTCTACTGAACCTTGAGATTGGCTGTACGGGGTTTGCCGTGTACAATTTTGAGTTCTTCCCACATATGGCATAGTTCGACAATAACTTTATTTACGAATTCCCTGCCATTATCACTGTGCAAAATGCATGGAGCCCCAAATATTGTGAAGATATCCAGGAAATGATATGCGACTTCTTCGGCTCGTTTTGTTTTTAATGGTCTGAGAATCACAAACTTGGTAAGGTGGTCTTGATATACTATTATGAACTTAAAATCATTGTCTGCTTGTGTTTGCATGTCGATTAAGTCAACTTGGCATCGTGAGTTAAATTTGCTACTTTTTATAGGCTTAACAACTAGCCCTTTTTTGGAACACTTAATTTTTTTTTGACATGGTTCATATAATGACAAATACAACACCATAAACTCTTAAGTAATATTTTTGTACTTCAATTTGAGCTCTTTCATCATCTTATTTCTACCTCCATGCCCGATAGAAATTTGAGTTTCGTGAATAATGTCAAACGTTTCTTCCAAGTGACAATAATATTTATTGGCTTTCTGTCATTTTTCATGGGTAGGTACGATTAATTTTTGAACTGTTCCGATCTTCACTATGTCATACCTTGACAATCGCTGACATTCCTCTGGAGTTTTGTTTGCCACCTTTTTTTTTGTTACTTGCAATTTGTTTAAAAATGAATAATACTCATCGTGATAAAATAACTGAGTATTTTTTTGCCTTCTTTAGTTTTAATTTGTGAATTTCTTCGTTAAAACGTCTTTTCATATTAGTCATAGATGCTGTCATTTTGCAAAATAAACGTAAATTTAAACGTACTCAGTGCTCTTACGTGTTCTCGTTCCGAAGTGTCACTGTAAACTAACATGTCGCTGTATGCGCGCGCGGCCCTTTCCCGCTCGTACGTACCCCTCCCATGTTGCTAGGCAAGGCCACGGTCAATTTTATCACATTGCCCGGCTATAAGTAGGGAATTATTCATACTGCCCGGTTCAAGTGATAAATTCAATGTATCTTAAAGACTGACTTATTACATGGGCCATGCGCATTCGGGCATTATTAATAATGATCGGTCTAACTGAAAAATTAATCACTTTGCCCGATGCTCTGGGACAATATTAATAATGATCGGTCCTTATTAATAATGCCCAGTTAATTACGTTGCCCGTAAAATATACACCAAGATATTTTACTTTCGTAACCTTATCGTTAACAGGACAGTTACAAGAAGTATTTACGGGGTTGTTTCCATGCATACATACATCCACATCCACAGTTACCAGCATCATTCAGTTTCTTACCATAAGATCCAAGTACAGCCTTAAAACCCAGCCTCATTGTCCTCACCTATCTATACAAATCACCGCACAAAATAACTGTTTCATTTGGATTAACCAAGTCCAAAATAACCCTCACAAACTCTAGAACTTTTACAGGTTTGTAGCGGACCATTTTAACGAAGTAGTTTTTTTTATTGTGTTTGAATTTACCCACACAGATTTACGCAATTTCTGAATTTGTGTGTGAGTATTATGACGAATAAGGGTATTTAAAGTGAAAAGTGGCTTAGGGCAAGGGTGTAGAATCTAAAAAATATACTCCAAAACACATTATATTTTCCCTTACTTGTATTGTTTGGTTGGCAGCTAAATCCCAACACTTAGCTGTTTTGTCTGTGGAAGCCATAAATACTTTGGTACCATCCTGTAACAAAAATATAATGTAAGTAGCTGTTGACTGTAGCTTTTCCACGTATTAAAGTTATTTATTTCTCCCCAGGCATCAATATCAATATAACAATCTCATAAGTAGGACAAAATTAATATTTGATTAAGCAATGTTGGAGTTTATCCTGAACATATTATATCATGAAAAGAGATTCTTGTTTCTACTATACAGGGAGATATAGTAATGGAAATTAATTGTTATTATGTTAAGACATAAAAATTTCAAACTTGAAATCACAAATTGCTACCTAATTACAATTTGAAATAAGTTATTGTATAGTCTATATCCTTATGTACTGTTATTTCTTTTTAATCTATCTGACAAACAAAATTAAGCTTCAGTCATTAGGATAAATTAAATGAAGAAAGCAAATCAATAGAAAATAAACTTGTGTTCATATAAACATTATTCCTTAAACATTGATAATGTCTAGAATGTAAATCTATAGACTAAACATTTAGACATTGTATTATAGTAATTGTGCAATGAGTTTTAGAAGTAAGTGATAAAAGAGCCATATACTATGATACATATAAGTGACACATTTGAGAGCAATATTCCTCCTTACGTTTTAAAACGTAAGTTAATTTCCATGTAATCAGGTCCATCATTTTGCCTAAGCATATTGTGTTATATAAATAAAATTGCTATAATTTGTAAATAAAATAAGATCCCTGGATATTCATGTAACAATTTTCATATATTTTTTTTGGAAACCAGGTATAGAGTTTTAATGAATTAATGAAATGATAAGTTATAGAGCATGGAGATTATTGTTGATGCTTGATAAAATTGTATTATTTTAATTTGTACTGTTCCATAAATCATATTAAGAAAGAAATACATCCCTATGTGGCCACAATTAGCTGACATTCCATTCCATCCCATGATGTGACAGACGATTTAATTCTTCCACCATATCAGGCACATACCCAATCTCAAGCAACATTATGTATACAGACAGCTATCCAATCTAGATTTAACAAGGGCGTCATTTTTTAGACACAGTGACTGCCATATGATCTATGCAACCTAGTAGGAAAACTTAGTCAAATCCTGGCCAATGATTAGGTCCAACCATACATGAATCATATATTTCACCGTTAGAGCACTCAGAAAAATTTAACTACACAAGTCATTATCATTATTCCTGGTTGTTCCTCACATCTGAGAGTGTGAACCCAGGGCCCTCTTTCCGACTTCTACGGCTCCAGTTTGCTCAGTCTTCAACATTCCGAATAGTTAGTCCATTGACACGCATATCTTGTTCTACGACTTTGGGTCTTGAGCCGGCCTCTTTTACCAATGCTAATATATCTTATGGCATTTACGCATTTGTTTCCCACGTAGCCTGTCGGTTTACATAAAACATAACCGTACCGTACAAGCGCATTTAATGTGGTGTTTGTGCTTAGTTGGCGTATGTGTGCCTGTAACCTCCGTATGTTTGATAATTTTATAATTATTTAGTTTCGCGACAAAATTGATTACGAGTGGTCGATTGTTTCTTTAGTGTTTTTTTTCGAATTATTATTCTCGTCTTTTTACGAAATGTAGTACTCTAACCAAGAATATTTTAACATGTTAATGTGCTTGGGAAGGAGCAAAATTTGCAATAATTATGCTATGGCTCGTAGAGATTACAAGGAGCGTTTTGCAGTTTCAAGAGGTACTCCGGTTCCGTCTGAGCGCGCGTTCAATCGTTGGAACACAATCGTGTATACACTATTGGCAGTGTTCACGAACAAGAAGCGCATAGTGCTGATGCAGGTAGACTGCAAGTGCATGATGTTAACATAGAAGAGCAAGTAATAGAGTTGTTCAGTGAGGATCCCACACGAGCACGCGATATGTGGCGCGGCAACTGGACACAAATCAAGTACAAGTGTGGAAAGTGTTGAAAGAAGATGGTCAGCATCCATTTCATTACCGCCGCGTTCAAGCTCTTCTACCTGCCGACTATGAACCAAGGGTCGAATATTGTACTTGGTTTTTTGGGAAAATTAAGGTGAGGAAGAAAAAGTGTGTTGTTCACTGACGAGTGTCCTTTTCAAAAAACATGTGTACTTGTTCCACAATGAACATGTCTGGGCGAACGAAAATCCATTCGTAGTAAAGGAGAGCAATTTCCAACATCGATGGAGAATTAACATTTGGCCTGGCATATTAGGAGACTAAATCATAGGAACCTTATTTTTAAGTGAAACGATGAACGGGCCCAATTCATTATTTATTGTTTTTGTGAGAGCAGTTAGAGGAGGCGTTTAAAGAGTTGGACCTGGCTACTTATGGTTCGATGTGGTTCCAACATGACGGTGCCCCACCACATTTTTCCCGCCCCGTGCGTGAATACTTAAACGAGCAGTACTGTGAGCGATGAATTGGCAGAGGTGAACCCGTTTCTTGGCTAGCCCGCTCGGCTGATTTAACTTGTTTAGATTTTTATTTATGGGGCCACGTTAAACAAATAGTGTTTAATAAAACATGCGACAACGAGGCCGAAATGGACTCTCGGCTTTTAGCAGTCTTTGAAGACATCAAAAGCCTCGCCTCGTTGGCCGAGTGGCTAGCGTACGCGCCTAACCGTATCGACTAACCACGAGGCTCGGGTTCGATTTCCGACGGGGACAGACGTTTGTGTGATGAACATAGATGTTTGTATTTCCAGGTCTGGGTGTTTATTAAATTTATTCTTGTATCCATTTAAGTACATATATGTATTAGTATCGTTGTCTAACACCCGTAACACAAGCATATAATTTGTTTACTTTGAGGTTAGATTAATTTGTGTAATTTGTCCAGTAATATTTATTTTATACTAGGATCATGAAAACTTTCAGCTATAGTTATTACACAGTACTGTGCTAATGTACTAATAATTGCAAATATGCGTGTTCTGTGTTGTGTGGCAAGTGTTTGGGGTGGATATCATGTGAATGAGTTTTAAAGATATTTGGCTTTTTTATCATAAAGGTATGTGTTCATCTTAGATAAGACATTAGAACGTGATAAGAAATAAAATAAAATAAATGTTTACGGCATAGAACGAGCGAAAGTTTTCCTAAGTTGTAGTAGGTGCGCTTAGTAAATTTAGCGGGGACTTTTTTAACTTTTTTATTTTAGCACTAGTCGTTCCAGACATTGTTTCCAAAGTCTAGTATAACCGCTCCAAACAATAGCAAAAAAGAAAAAGGGATAGCGCCATCCAACACGCTGTAAGCTCAATCGGAAGTTACCATACGCTTATAGTGTTTGTGCAATTGTTCGATGCGTTTAAATTTCATTGTTTTCAAATATTTATTTTCTTGAGACTGATTCGTTGTGTGCCGATTTTTACTATATATAGCTTACAACTGGGTGTGTACTTTATTTAGAATTGAATTTGAAAACTAATCGACCACTAAATACCTGCTTAAAAAACCATGATATAGAATATCAAAGATAGTTTTAAAATATTTCTCAGCATTTCTACGCCTAAATTCCAATTGTCTGTAATAGAGTAGTCTGTATAGGATGTAATTCAGATCACAACCAAGATCAAGATGAGAATTTTAGCTGCATATGATTTGTTTAATATAATAGAACGCTCAAATATTGCAAAGCTTAATGACTAATTGCAATTTATGGAACCAGAACTTCTACAGTCAACATCGACTATTGTTCAGTATTCAGTTGAGTAAAAAAAAATATTGCTGATCTAAAAAAACAACAAGTTTTCCGTCAAGCATAAAATGATTTTCTGTTACGCATACTAGATCAACTATGAGATGCTACTTATGTAACGCCACTTAATCACAGTTTAAGGGAGCCTTGTAATTTCGACGCTAATCGGTTTTACGTATTTTATGCAATCAGTGTATGTGTGCGTCAGAGGCATGCCATCTAGCGGCATTGTACGTGTGATCAGCTTAGGACCCCTACCACGGTAACATAATGCATTACCGTACCACTACGCCGATACGTCCTCCGATCGAGAACTACAGCTACTGTTGTTAAGGTTAGGTGTTACTAATAAAATAAAACCACTATAACGATTTTAAACTTTTAAATGAAAAACAAAATAAAAATAAAAATTTAAAAAACATAAGTCACAAAAAAAAAAACAGTAATCAAACAGTGACGCTATTAGACGGATGCAATTATAGAATTTATACTCTTCATCGTCGGCACTTGGTGGTATTCTATCGTATACAAATTTTTAAACTAACACTTGTACTTTTCCACAACACAAAGTGTGTTTAACACTTTATGTATGTTGATGAATCGTGCCTTCTAACAGAGGTAATTTTTGAGGGAACTTTGTCTCCATATTCCGATGATGTTTGTATTATACGGAACACATTTTTGTAATCAATACGCATAAAATAATTAAGAGTCTACCCTTTGAAAGTTGTCTGTGTTATCCGTACTAATATTATACATGCGAAAGTAACTCTGTCTGTCTGTTATGATTTCACGCCTAAACTATTGAACCGATTTTGATGAAATTTAGTATAAAGATATAATTGACCTTAAAAGGACATAGGCTAGGTACTTTTTACTGCAAAAAAAGGGGGAGGGGTTAGAGGAGTTGATGAATATTTGTATGGAAATGTTTTGATGACATATAAATAAAAAGGATTCGTTTTCATTTTTACTAATATTATAAATGCGAAAGTATCTTTGTCTGTCTATCTGTTAAGTACGCTTTCGTGCCTAAACTACTGATCAGATTTTAATGAATTTTGGTAAAAAGATAGAGTTTATCCTGAGATAGATTACGGGCTACTTTTTACTGCAAAAAGGGAGGAGAGGGGATCAATATTTGTATGGAAAGGTTTTGATGATATAAAAATATAACCGATTCATTTTCATTTTACAATTGCCTAGATTTTGTTTGTATGAAAGTCACAAGCGGGCGAAGCCGCGGGCAACAGCTAGTATTGTATAGTTATCGAAGTCATTATTTATCTCTTCGTCATAAACTTAAAAGTAGTGAACGGATTTTCATACGGTTTTTACCAATAGATCCCGAAGAAGGTTTTTGATTTTATTTAATTAATTAATTTAATATTTATTACAAACTAGCTCATCATCTTCTTTCATCTTTTGTTATTTCAAATTTAGTAGTTGGTTTAAATGTATAATTGTTGGTAAATTGTTTGAATATTGACAATATTTGCTCAACATGTCCGTAAAATTCAAGCGCATTTGGAGTTTTTTTAGCGATTAAAGCTTTGAAGTTATAACAAAACAATGTATATATATGATATGTTTGTTACAAAATTCAGATTATTTTTTGAATTCTAATTCATCGGTTCCTCGTAATATGTGCCTTTTTCTCCAACCTAAACCAAATGTTCGTACTTTCATGCATTTGAAGCGGCAGTGAGCAGAAAATTTCCATTTTCAAAACAATTGCTGGGGCACAAAATTCTTCAAGCCCATAACTATTGAAGTACAAACGAAAAAAATGTTGGTTTATTGGTTGGTAAAAAATGACAACACCACGTCCTTTTATTATTTCAAATCGAGTACTTGGTTGGTTTAAACGTTTTATAGTTAATAAGGTTTATGGGAAAATTAGTTGAATAATGACAATATTTGTTCAAGTTGTCCGATAAATTCAAGCCAATTTGGAGTTTTCGATAAAAGCTTTAAAGTTGTAACAAAACAATGTATGGGGAATTATTATTTTTAAGCTTAACAAAAAAGTACACGATGGGTATATGTTTATCTTTTAGTAATAACATACTACACCCATTCTAAGTTTTAAAAAAATGATAACTTAGGTATAATTTGGTAATTGTGAACCTATTTAACCTTGTGAACTTAGTATACATAGTTCTTATTTTTTTTATTGCAATGTGTTTATTTGATTGTATCAACGTTATTTTCGTTAGTAACCCGCAAGTGACGTTCTGAAAAATGTCTTTTTTTAATTGCAAAGTGTTTAAAATAGTTTGTACCTGACTACACCACTTTTTTTTTGTATGTACCTAAATAGTTACCGGAACACCAAAAAACTTAACATGTAAAGTTCTTAAAATTTCTTTTTATTGGGGCCCCGCAAGCAAAGTTGTGAAAATGTTTTTTTTATTACAATGAGTTTCAGATTTCAAATTATTTCAAACCCACTGCCATAAAAATATTTTCAAGAAATAAGCATGCATAGCCCGATGAAGCCAATAGTAACCAATGAGTAAGGTATCTAAAATTTAAAAAAAATTATTACAATTGGCTAAAAATGATTTAAAACCCTTTGCAATAAAAAACATTTTCAAGAACTTTGAATGCGAGGCCCCAAGGGCCCCCCGGTAACAATTGTAGTAGTTAGAACCCTCTGTTTCAAATTCATTTCCATAAAAAGTATTTTCAAGAATTTTGCATGCTAAGCTTAAGAGGGAAGTACCACATATTTTTTTTTATAAATATTGTGTTGTTGGTAAAGTTTGTTTACACAATTTCGGTGAATATTTTTCAGTATAACTTAAACAAAAAAAAAGTTGAGAGGTGTCAAGGGACACCCGGATGGAACGAAGTTTACGATTTTTTTTATTACAATCCCTTCACTAATTAATCGATAATAAAAAAGGTGGAAATGGTGCGTCGACAACCTGAGGCTGAGATGGTAAGCCTCTAGCGTGAGTAAGTTTACCGGCTACCCTACCCTCCAAACTATAATACGACAATGGCGAGCATTGACGCTATTGTGATAGGAATAGGTAAGGCGGTGGTACCAATCCGGGCGAGTCGTTGCAAGACTTCTACCACATAGTTAATGTAGCGGTGTTGGTGACATTAGAGCCTGTGCTCGCCTCTTAAGAGATGCCTGGGTGGAAGACATTTGTCCTATTCTACAATGGAACCCCCACTAACACGGAGGAAACCTGTACACACTTAATATATTTTTTATTACTATTCCTTCACTAATTAAAATAGCAAATAACAAAAAATATCAATCCGGTGACGACATACACACAGTGGTTACCATGGCAACAGTGGTTACCGTAGCAACAACAAAAAAAGTGTCGTTATAACTTTTCGTAAGATCTTTTCTCGTCTAGCCCCCTTTCACATCGCGGAATAAGGAACTTAGTTCCAAAAATTAATAAGGTAAAATATCAATACACAATTTAGAAAAAAAATAGTTCTATAATTAATTGAAATTGTTAATTGTCGAATGATTTTTTTGGGCTGCTTTAAACTTTAGATTTGGTTTATAACTGTGACTTGTATATGCCAAATTTTGTTTTTATATAAGTTACACAGGAAAATAAACTAACAATACATAAATAATAAAATCGCGTCCTCGATCGACCGCGGGAATCGCGGAGATAGCGATAACGATTTAGAGACGAGTGAAAACTCGTAGTAAATTTAGATTTTCCTTGATTTATTACTTATGTTTCCCATTTTTATGTCAGTATTTCTTGATTTCATCGATTTCGATTCGATTCGATTGATTGAATCGCCCTCTGTGGTGTAACGGTACAGGTGTCGCCTGTTAAGACCGTTAGCCGCGTGGGGTCCCGGGTTCAATTCCCGGGTC
>DVZL01007773.1:0-10584 GCA_018236625.1 Lasaia peninsularis
GTCGTACTTCAGTAGCATCTGTGAGCACCATTTCACGCGAGCCTGCTTTTGCTCCGTTGTCAGTTCATGAGGGATCCAACGACAGCAAAGTTTCCGAACTTTCAATTCTTTCAAAATTTTCTGAATTTGGCTCATACCAATCCCCAATAGTCCTCGAATTGTCTCATAGGTTTTTCTTCAATTAGCCGCTTAACAGTAGCCGCATTATTTTCGTTGACGGCCGTTGAAGGCCGCCCTTCACGAAATTCGTCATGTAAAAAAACACAGCCCCTCTCAAATTCAGCAAACCATCGCCTCACGGTGCTCAAAAAAGGTGCTTCTTTCTCAAAATAATTTTGAAGACGAGCGGCACAGTCTTGCGGAGAGAGAGAACTTTTAAAATCATACAAAATCATTGCTCTAAAATCTTTGCGACTTAACTCCATTTTCGTTGAGTACGTAGAATGTTGTTGTATGATAAAAAAAAACAATTGACAAATCATTTCCCGCCAATTGTTTTTTTTTTACCTATGAGAAGGTTCCAACGTTTGAAAAAATATAACATTCGAAATTCAAATAGTTCCGATTAGCTAGAAGTGTAAAAGTTTTAGAGTGCCCCATGTATATATGGTAAACATGCACATGGCAATCATACTTTTTTATATTAAAACTAGCTGTTTTTATTTAACACTTAAGGACTCGCTAATGGGTCTAATGAACCCAGCCCCATGTATTTTGATGAATTACTTAAAAAAATATGAAGTTTGCGACGTTGCCGTTCTTAGTACCTTTCGACCATAGTACAGAGCGGTAGAACACGGTCTAAGCTGTCAGTTAGCGTGCTGCGTGTGAGTGCAACGAAAAGGTGAGTATGGGTCCGCTGGACCCGGTAGCGACTAAATACGTAAGTGTTTTTTTCATCTAGTTATGTCTATTGGTTCACTGTTTTTGTTACTTTATTTCGTAGGAAATGGCGACCAATCGGCCTTTGAGACAGCATGAAATAGAAGACTATGTAAATGAAGAAATAGAAAACGAAGACTGCTCTGAGACTGAAGACAACTTAGAAATTAGTGAGCATGAAACAGATTCCGAGCAAAAAGGCTATTTCTTTGATTGAACCATATCTACATGTGAGGATTTCTGTCACTAACATTCCGCAGCATTTCAAAACCCGTATCCGAAACATAATACCAGAAGTAGAAACAAATGCAGTATCCAACGCACTCCTACCAACGAGTGGCCGAAAAGTGCGTTGCGGTCTATGTAACTGGAAGAAAGACAGGAAAACCAAAGTCTTTTGCGTAAAATGTAATATACTAATTTATCGAGAACACATGAAACAGATTTGTGCAAATTGTTATAGCTTAGTTTGATGTAGAAAAGCGTAAAACTATGTTGGAAATTAATTTGATCCCCAAAAATATAACCTTAAATTTGTTGATTTTGAAAGTTGAATTTGCTTATTTCTATTATGATTTATCTCATAATGTTAGTTTATCTTAGTAGACACATTGTAGTGGTATAGTAACGTACCCAAAATTTTGTTAAAAATAGATGGTTACAGAATTTATAACTATTAGTCTAAGTTTAGTCATAAAACTATGCCAAAATGACAAAATTTTTTGTACTGACTATGTGTTTAAGTAAAAACAATAAATATTTGTTTTTCATTCTATATTTGTTTACTTTTTGCATATTATTAACTATATTAAAAATACCAACCACTTTAATCGAGCAATTTAAAAAAAATACGTGATTTTGTAGTGGGTTCACTGTACCCGGTAGCGAGTGTTTGTGTTACAAATTAAAGCGCGGGACCTTAAGTGTTAATTATTTTATACATTCCCAAAATATAATTCTAAAATTAAAGTAACCTAAGCCGTTCCTTATTTTATTATCTGTCTGACAGTGGAAGTCAAAATCAGTCCAACCAAAATATTTAGTGTTTTTTTGTTTATAAGAGACTAAAATATACTCCGAAACGACGTGTTTGCAGAAGAGGATAATATTATATAGGAATCGTGACTTGGCATTCGATACACTTTGCCTACTCCCCAACAAAATTCGGCGTGAGGATATGTGCCTTTAATGCAAAGAAAGAAAATTGAAAATTAAAACAAACCAATCTTTATAGCAATTCTATGGAAAACATTGTTAATTTCCAATAAAAATATTCCTCGCTTAATCTTGTAAACATAATTACCTAATATGTACCTGGGTCAAAATCACCAAGGTGGCAAATTCCGAATTATGTTTTTTGATGAATTGATCTAGCACCTATTACCTTGATAATCAGCCGAAATGATCACTAAACTTATGTTTTAACAACATTTATGTTGGCAGAGCATGGAATTGATTAATAGTCTTGTAATTTCATTTTTAGAGTGAGCTATCACTGAAAAAAATCATTCCGGGAACGTTTTTGTGAGGCTTATAATAATATCAAAATATTACATAAGTATTTATTTTTTACTTTGTTCAAGAGCGTCTATATGTTATTTATAAATGGAAATCTAAAAAATGTAATGAAATTACTAATAAAGACGTTAAAAAGCAAAATGTAGTGTAAATGGAGCTATTATGACTATTTCTTTGTCAAAATTATCTAAATATGAGAGCAATTGCTATCTCATATACAAATGAATACGATATAGAAAAAGGAATTTAGTCTTATTTAAATATTACCAGAGCCCTTTTTAAATATTGAAAATACTAAATGTATTATCTGTGATTTTAATGATGTTCCCGGAAAGGACTATGTGTTCACAGAATGACGTGTATGTTCCTTAAATGATGATATATGAATACAATTTATGTTTCTATAATAAAAATCAATGTGTATGTCGTTCTTATTTATTCATTTTGGTATAAGGGTTGTTAATTAAAAAAAACGGAACTTAACATTAATCTTTTACTTTGATGTAGGTACACAACCGAATTGAAAACTTTTATTATGATGATATTTATCAAACCATCTAAAAATTATACTTATTATTTTATACTTAATATTACATTAACGTTAAATAAAGACAAGCACTCTAATCACATCAATGAAATACAAGAATGTAATATTATACAAAAAGATACATACCTACTTACATTAGGACTTTTTATTAATATCAATATCAGATTCAAAGTATAATTTATTAATATATTTATCTTAATTATTTTCTTATTTCAGCAATAAATATTTGTTATTTGCTCAAATATAATGTAGGATACATCACTTGGATCTATATTTTCTTTTTTTTATGGGATAAGACAACTAAAAAGCACACGGCGCTCCTGATGGTAAGGGAAGATCGCGGCCTCATAGACACCATAGATGTTGTAGATGCAGCATCACTGTTCTGTGACTGGGATGTTAGGCCAGATGTGCAAATCTACCGTGTGCACCGGAACACGACAATTCCGAATTTCGTTATTGCGGCAGGAAGAGGTAAAGCGGTGGGTCCCTCTCCGGTCGACTCACTGCACAACACTTTACCACCAGTGGTCTTGTTGAGAAGACTCAGTTAACCTTGGTAGGGAGGCAGATGGTCTATTCTACACAGAGGACCAACCAACCAACATGGGGAAAAATTAAATTTAAATTTTCTTGCACTATTACACACCGAATTCAAGAACATAACAAGGATTTCTCCATCATATTTGTATGGTATCGGAAGGCAAACAAGCAGACGGATTCCCTGATGCTAAGGAATATACGTCACCTATAGACACCAAATAAGGTAATCCTGAGATTGGATTGGAAAGCCTCTTGCGTGAGTAGGTTAAACGGCTACCTTACCCTCCAGACTAGAACACGACAGTGGGTGCTCACTGACGTTATGGTGGTAGGAATAGGTAGGTGGGGGGTCCAATCCGGGCCAGTCGTTTTGAGACTTTACCACCTAGTGAATCATCTTTATCGTCACCTGTGTTACAGGCCGCAACGTATCTAATTGACAGTTTTCTTTTGTGTAGGTAGGTACTTTAATTTAAACAAAAGTTTCAGAGAAAATTAAACTTTGATGTAGATTTTCCTTGTCTTAATCGTAATATGTACCAACTTAAACAGTTATTGATTTTTGTGCAATCTGCTGACGAAGATAAATCGACATTCTTCTTTTTTCGTTGAAACTTTTTTCCAGATTTTTCTTTGCTTTCGCTTTTCTCTTTCAGTAATCTCATCAATGTTTTCAACTTTTTTTTCATCATTTTATTCTGATAATACGCTCTGTCCTTAGCTCTTCTTATTTCTCTCTCTTCCTCCGTCATCTGATTTAAAAGTTTCCTTTCCCTGGAATTTGCCTTCTATTTTTGTAGTAAGTGTAAGTAAAATCAAATAATTTTTTAACTCGCCTTTTCGAAAGTTTTTTTAACTTTTCAGCCGCAGTAGTTAGAAGAATATGGACATATTGCTAAAAATAACATAATATATTAAATAAATATTAACTAACTGTCTGTCTGTCTGTCGGTCTGTCATAAAAAAGTCACCGTTCCCGAAATGATTTTTTTAAATAAACGTACCTTTTTAGATGGCAGCTATCTGTGACGTAATATTTGACTTTATTATAGTAAAATATTTGATACTAATATTTGCTATAAAACACTACAAAACGTATTTTTTCAATATTACAAGCTTAGAATCGCGTTCTCGGTATGATGGCGTATTGATGTACGCCCTGTAAATAATACATTAAAAGATACTTACAACTTATTTTCCATTTTTTTGGCGACCACTCTCCCGACAGTCCGTTTTTTTACACCTTTTATATCAATGTACCATAGAAAACTAAAGGTAGCGTTCAAAAACTGATACTTAGAACCTAAATTGTGTTCACTTAAATGACGCATGCATTGCCGGACACAATATTTTGAATTGACTTTCTTTAATTAATTTTCTTTCTATAATAAAAATAATAATTAATTGATATAGGATACAATTGGAGGCCATTAAGTAAGAAAAATTTTTCACCTTGTTATATTTTATGAATATTTCCATAGTTAGTTTCTGGAGATTGCTATTTCGGACGTGTTCCCGAAATGATTTTTGTAGGTATTTCTTCAAATAATAATAAATGTGCTTTACTTTTGCAGTATAAAATATAATGTACAGTTAATATGAACAGTATTAAGTAATATTTACAATAACGATTTGCTTAAATATTCTAAATTTTGAAATTTATTTGCTGGAAAAGCTAATTCTCCACCTTGGTGATTTTGATCCACCTACTTTAACTTAGTTTCTTCATTCAATCAATCAGCTTAGCTGCTCACTTAGCTTTGCTGTCCACTGCTGAACACAAGCCTCTCCAAGAGCGCACCACACTGCTCCGTTCTCCGCTTTCGTCATACAGTGACTATCAGCGATCCTTCGAATATCGCCGGATCAGCGGAGGCCGTCCTACACTACGCTTACCGAGACGCGGTCTCTACTCTAGGACCGTCTGCTCCAGCGGCCATTGGTCCTACGGCAAATATGGCCAGCCCACTGCCACTTCAGCTTGTTTATTCTCCAAGCTATGTCAGTTACTTTGGTTCTCTCACAGATAAACTCATTTCTGATTTTATCCCCGAGAGAGACACATATTCTCTCCATCGCCCGCTGCGCTTCCTTAAATTTGTGGACTAGTCTCATCGTGAGTGTCTGGACAACATACATCATCAAGGGTAGAACGCAATGCTTGAAAACTTTCGTCTAGGCCTACTTATCCAACTAGCCATGGTAGACGTAATCCTACACAACGTCGAGGGGATTCTGTCGACAGATATTGGTCCCGGTACGACATGTTCATTGAACATTACCTTGGTTTTGTTCAAGTTCATACCGAGATCGACCCGATGAGGGGACCCACATAGGTTGCTCAGCATTCCGCTAAGTTTGTTAAGTAACACGTCATATTTTTACAGTAAAATCTATCCAGTTGAACAAACACCGATAGAGTAAGTTAACGGTCATGGTAAGTTATAACCTGCTTGTTTATGTTCGAACACGGAACCAGTCAATGCCAGATTGCGCCGTAATAATATAAACCTTCTGTACAGACTCTGTCCATACTATGTACCGTTTTCATTTTTTATTTTTTTAATTATTTACTTATTTTTTATTATAGGTTGAGTGATACTGCCCTTTACAAGATAACTGTAAAGTTTTATCTGTAAAAATGTTTGAGCTAAACGTCAGCCAAAGTTTTTAACTGTAACAAATAGTAGTAGTAATAAATTTCAACAAATTTATTAAGATGTTGATTAATAATTTCAGACAGCAAGTCCTGCATGTACAGAGTTAGAAGTAGTGACGATGAACTGGCTTGGCAAACTGTTGGGTTTACCCGAAGAATTTCTCAACTGTTCATCGGGACCCGGTGGTGGAGTTATACAGGTATTTACTTTATATTAATTGTAGAAATAACATTTACTGACTATACATCTGCAGTTTATCGCGTTATCGTGTATGACATGTTTTAAAAAAAACACTCTTTTTTCAGAATTCAGCAAGTGAAGCGACACTAGTTGCTCTATTAGTTAGCAAAGACAAAATGATCCGTAAAATCAAAAAAGATAACCCTGATGCTGACGAAAAAATAATAAGCACTAAATTGATAGCATACACTTCAGATCAATCAAATTCTTCTGTTGAAAAATCTGGACTTTTAGGTTCTATGAAGATCAGACTACTAAAAAGTGAAAATGGAAGACTACGTGGAGAAACGCTTAAGAAAGCTTTTGAAGAAGACAAAGCGAAAGGGTTCATACCGTGCTACGTTGTAGCTACATTAGGTACTACAGGAACCTGTGCTTTTGACCCATTGTATGAACTTGGACCAGTTTGTCAAGCAGAAAGCGTTTGGTTACACGTAGATGCTGCATATGCTGGAGCCGCCTTTATTTGTTCCGAATACAGACATTTAATGAAAGGAATTGAATACGTTGATTCTTTTAATGTTAATGCCCACAAATGGCTTCTTGTTAACTTTGATTGTTCGGCGATGTGGGTTAAAAATAGTTACGATATCATCAATGCCTTCGATGTACAAAGAATTTACCTAAAAAATGTTGCGGATACTGTGAAAATTCCTGATTACCGTCATTGGCAGATCTCCTTGGGCCGCAAATTCCGATCACTCAAATTATGGATTGTCCTCAAAACACACGGCGCTGAAGGTCTTCGTAAACATATCAGAAAACAAATCGGCTTGGCACAGCATTTCGCTAAGTTAGTGGAAGCAGATTCAAGATTTGTAATAGAACCGAAACCATCAATGGGGCTAGTATGTTTCAGACTGCTAAGTGGCGACAAAGTGACGGAGAAACTTTTAGAAAATTTGACTAATAGCAAACAAGTGTTTATGGTGGCCGGATCATACCAAAGCCGATACATAATTCGTTTTGTCATTTGCTCGAGACTGACAACAAAGGAAGATGTGGAAACATCTTGGAATATTATTAAAGATGAAGCCGATCGTCTATTGGAATTATGCAAACTACACACAAAAGACCAAGCCTTTGCCAAAATTGATGAAATAGAATCTCTAACTCTCTATGAGAAATCAAAATAAAGAAAATGTTTAAGCAATAAGAATAATTTACGATACAAATAGTTTAATGAAGAGATTTCAAGGTATTTTAGACTAAGAAAATAAATTATAAGAAAAAAAATGTATTTTATAAGTTCTTGTTAAGTGTTGTACATAATAACCAAAGTGTGAGGTTGCCCTCTGGGCAACTTTTTGCGGATCACTAAAAAAGGACAACATGTTCTCAACTATCCTATTTTTATGGTATGATAAATAAATGCCGAATTTACCGAATGTTCTACATTGTATTATTACTTGTGATTTAGGAGATCACCACCATCGTTGAGCGTGCGAGCGTGACCACTCCGCTCGGTCTTGAGTATCCCCAATAGTTCGTCCACTAGCACACATAATATCTAGTTTCACGACGTCTAGCCAGCGTTTCTTGAATCAGCCTCTTTTACCGGTACTTATGAGTTATATGACATATTTTAGGCATTTGTTTTAAACGTATCCCACCGGTTTATACAAAACATGACCGTGCAATCTACTAGACTATTCAATTATGTCGTGTAGGTATATTTTCGCAGTCTATCAAATTTATGTACAGTCAAGAAGATTTCATGTATAAATTAAGACAATAAAAAAGATTATAATAAGTATTATAATAAAGTTCATTATTTACGATAGGTAGGTATTTTACAATTTACATTTTGCCGAGTGTCATTAAACAGTCTTAACATCGATCATATTTGTTAAATAATCATCAGAGATCTTCTTTATACGGCCGTCTCTTAATTTAAAATTTTTTAACTGTTTTTTGAAAATTGGTAGATGCATGTTATTTATTCTAACGTTGCAATCGCAATGAACACTCGTCTTTTAGAACTTTTATGATAGAGAAAAGATGTGGCTTCCTAGACCCGACAATCTTAATCTATAATAGTAGGAGAAGTACCTACTCATTAAATACGTAAATTTATAATGAGTCGGCAATCAGCGAAAACACGCAAAGAATTATTTTAAAATTCGCCACTCCACTAATAGTTAGGTACATTGAATATTGCAAAAATTCGAAAGTCGGCATTCCGCGACGAAATCTACGTTTTATTATTTTATAACGGTTCTACTTATCATCTAGTCTAAGATTCTTATCTCCAAATTATTCTATATGTAATTTAATTTCAGCTATCCTTTAAGATCAAAGATCCCCGTACATATCATGTTTCAGCTAATGATGGTAGCTCAACCAAGTCTTGTTAATTACACGATTTATAACTCTAGAACGGCTGAATGGATTTGGGTGAAAAAGGTGGAAAGTCAATATAAAGCCGGGAAATGGACATAGGATAGGTACTTTTTGTCCCGTCCCGTTCTAATTAAATTTTGTATACATATCGGGAATGTCTAAGAAACAATCAAAAACTATTTTTCATAATCCTAAGTGTAGTGTACGAAGTTTGCCGGGACAGCTAGTATTTACTAAGTATCTTAAGAATTCTATTATGAACTTAATCTGTGGCCCAGTGGTACGAGTTTCGGACTTCCATTTCGATAGTTTTTCGAAACCTGCCACATACAAATGAGTTTTTGTAACTCATGTACACTTGCTTGGTGTTCTTACGGTGGAGGAGAACCCGGGACCCGTTTCCGCTACTGCGATGGATTTTCTGTCACATCGTGAGACCTAATGTGGTATCGCTGACTAACCGTGGGTGCATATTATGTACTTACCTCTGCCTACTCTTTCGGTAATATGGGCATGACGAAATTTATTTATGCATTTATATTTTTTTATTCTATTACGAATTAATATATTATCATGAAGCATGTAATATAAGGTCAAAAATGAAAATGTTCGCATCAATTATATATTTATTTGCATAAGGCAAATAAGTATTTATTTTTCATTATATACAACTACAGGTACCGCTGACGCATATCCCGTACGAGTAACCTTTGGGAAGGCAATGTTCTTGACAACTCTCGTCTTCCGTTGCTTCTTCATAATTGCAACTAACTCTGCTATGAAGCTTGATGTCTGAAAAATAAATATATTTGTTAAGATCTTCTTTATTATTCATTGTTGGAGCTTGGTGAAACTTCCACAGTTTAATATTTTAAATGAAAAAACACTTCTGCACATAATTATTTTGCAAGTTGCCGAACGGTTTCTTTTTTTACAGCAGAAACTCAAGTTTTACAAACTACATTTGTCGATATTAATGTCAATCAAATTTATTAATTGCTTCCTCCAGGGATTAGCAGACACTTGTAGGTTTGATTTATATTTAAGACCAACATGCACTAAGTTAGCATATAAAGAAAGCAACCGTCGGTTTTTGGTAACACGTAGCAAAAACCCCGGCCACAGGACAGTGACCAATTGATATGGTATCTTACCATCAGGAGCGCCAAGCGTTTGTTTGCTGTCTTATCCCATAAAAAAGTCGAACGGACAAACTCATATTTATTTATTGAACTAGCTCGTGAATGAAATCGCGATTTTAACGATAGCCACTTGGTAAACTTCCCAGCCGAAGAATTGTAAGCACAATGTGCTAAATTCTACGTTACAATTCTTCGGCTTCGTCGAGCAGGAAATAATGAAAGCCCAATATCACATGCTTGTCAATTACATGTGATCTAAGGATTTTCTAATTTACTGCATTAGGACGGTTCTATTGATATTCATAGACCTTCCCTGATAACACCATAAAGGCACTTTAACTTGATCAATACGTTCAAAGGTTCCTGTATCACGCGGATTGCACCATTTAAAGCAACAGTGTTTATGTCTGTAATTTCTAAAGCTTAAATTGTTTATGAATTATATCAAAGTTTAGATTTCTATTTAAAGTACCTACTTAACTAAAATTTATATAAAATATTACAACCCAGAAACCGCGGGAAACTCGCGTATTAAAAAAATAAAAAATAAAAAATAAAAATAGTTTTATTCATCACAAAATGAACACAATTACAATACGCAAGAGCCCCTGTACTAGGTGATAAGCCTGTGGTACTGGGTACTCCGCTCTTCCACCAAGACAATTATCACTTTGTTTTACATTCTTGTTATTTATTTATTATTATTATA